>SNVD02001530.1:0-14645 GCA_013180625.2 Boswellia sacra
TGATCTCCCCATCCAGCATTATAAGTGTTAGAGAAGGGATCATACCATTGCCTTGTTTGTCCTGGAACTCCATCCATGGCATTGGCTTGTTCCATATATTCTTCCTGTAAAGTTGGATACATGTCGATTGGATGCTCCATGGTAGAATATATCCCACATGCATAAGATTTCTGCATATCTCCTACAGCCATGTTTTCCACAAGATAAGTTAGCTCAGAAAGTTGTTGTTCAATGTTCTGAGTGCTTACCTCATTTACACTCCAATGTAACTGTGGCTCAAATCGGCTACTAAATTGTTGAAAGTTTACTGCCATGTCTCCTAAACACAAACAATCAGAGAAGAAAAACAAAAAAAATACGAATCAACAATGAAAACAAAATAACAAATCGATTAGAAAATCAATCCCCGGCAACGGCGCCAAAAACTTGATGCGTTCGAAACTAGCAAGTAAACTAGTCGCACAAGTAATAAAGTGATAAGTAAGATATCGTTCCCACGAGGATTGATTCTAATTGAATTTGTTATTTCCAGCAACAATAAACTAAACAGGGGGGATTTTTGTTGAATAATTTACTAAATGAAATAAGAATGCAAGTAAAGAATAACAAAACAGAAAGTAAATTTGAATGAAAAATCAATGGGAGAAAGCTGGTTAAGGGATCCTTCTCTACCAAAAGATATGGATTTGCGAATTAATTGTAGAATTGTCATCTAATTACAGCATTGCAGTTATCAACCGTAGATAATAACAAGCTCTATTACCCCAATCTTTCCTTACTTTGTTGTTAAATAAAACAAGCTCTTTATTTAATCTCTATCCATTAAACAGCCTAGAACAAGCTCTCTAAGTTTAATTCAATAGAAGCATTACGATGAGAAAGATAGGTTGATCTAAGCAATAATCACACAAGTTCAGATTTTTAACCTAGGTTGTATTTTCCAATTGCAATCTCTGATCACAATTTTGCTACTAATGATTGGAAATTCATGACAATTACGGATCTAGATTTCTAATATAGCAATAGACAACAACAGATTATATTCAGTTGGCCATTCCAAATACAATCAGTAATCAATCATAAGCATTAGATATGGGAAAATACAAGCAGCTTCAATTAGAGAATTGGATAACAATTTCTTACACAATCAACTCACAAAATCCATATCAAGGGCGTTGAACTCACCCTCAACCAATTCAGATTTAGTTACACATATTCAATCAGAATAACAAATACAATACAGAGAAATTCCAGAATTAAAAAGGAAAGAAAGAACTTAGCAATTCTTTGAAAATCTTCTTTGTAGATGAATCTTCTTGGAATTGTAGTTCCTCCCCTTTCAAAATCTTCTTTCTCCTTCAAGAACTCCAAGGGATGAGAGAAATCCAGAAATGCAGCCTCCTCCCACGTTTTCCACCCTTCAAGTTATGAAAATAAAACCCTAAAATGTGTTTAAATACTCTGCTACAGTAACTTGCTACAGTGCCCCGTATTTAATAACATGCTACAGTGATATATGGAATTACAAATATACACTTCTTATACCATTTTTATCACAACTTTCGGTGCACTACATAAATTCGTGAACCGTAAATTTCTCCAGAAAATAGACTTCGAGAGCGTTTCAATGGTATATAGCATGTAATCCGGCTAATTGTACATCGATACAATCAACTCCGAGAAATTGGCTGATTAGCAGAGGTGAAAATGAAGGGTTTTACTCCATTTTTGTGTAAGTTGCTCCAAAACTCTCCTGTACATAAAAAACCCCACAAAAACATAAAAATACAAGGATATAGCAAAGAAACATGGCGCTTGATATGAAATGTATATAATAGACACTTATCACTCTCCTGCAAAACAAGGAAATGTAGGCAAGAGACGAATTAGTCCAGATTTAAGCTCAAATTCTACCTCAAAATTGGTGCTTATGCATAGCGGTTGTTGATCAATATTTGGAGCCGCTAACTCCTTAAGAGTCTGATCGTTTTCCATCGCCATTGCTTCTGATTCAGATTTGATTGAACTACACGAAGATGGGAGGGAAGTATGTCGTGCAAGGTCAAATTCTGGAGGTGGAGTTGAAATTGACCGATTTAGCCTTAAATTCGAGGATTGAAGAAACTCCTTAATTCTCTTAAGTCGTTGATCCGCTTCTCCCTCAGACATAAAAGCCTAAACACAAAACAATCAGGAAATAACAATTAAGAATCAGTACTAAAAACAGAATAACAAATTGATTAGAAAATCAATCCCCGGCAACGGCGCCAAAAACTTGATGCGATCGAAACTAGCAAGTATACTAGTCGCACAAGTAATAAAGTGATAAGTAAGATATCGTTCCCACGAGGATTGATTCTAATTGAATTTGTTATTCAAAAGCAACAACAGAATAAATGGGGGTTTTGTTGATGGATTAACTAAATGAAATATTAATGTAAATGCACAATAACACAACACAAAGTAAAATGGAGTGAAAAATCAATGAGAGACACTTGGTTAAAGGATCATTCTCTACCACAAGATATGGATTTATGAATTAATCGTAGAATTGTCATCCAATTACACCATGAAATTATCAACCGTAGATAACAACAAGCTCTGTTACCCCAATCTTTCCTTACTTTGTTGTTAAATAAAACAGGCTCTTTATTTAATCTCTATCCATTAAACAACCTAGAATAAGCTCTCTAAATTTATTTCAATGGATGCATTACGAAAAGAAAGACAGGTTGATCTAAGCAATAAACACACAATCTCGGATTATTTAACTTAGGTTATATTCTCCAATTGCAATCTCTGATCACAATTTTGCTACTAATGATTAGAAATTCAAGACAATTACGGATCAAGATCTCTAGTCTAGCATAGACAATATCCAGATTATATTCAGTTGGCCACCCAAATATAATCCAGCAAGCAATCATAAGCATTAAACATGGGAAAATACAAACAACTTCAATTAGAGAATTGGATAACAATTCCTTGCACAATCAATTCACAAAAACCATATCAAGGGCTTTGAAATCACCCTCAACCAATTCAGATTCAGTTACACATGTTAAAGAACGTGGTAAATACAATACAACATGGAGACATTCCAGAAAATGAAAGGGAAGGGAAAAACTTAGCAAATTTGATGTAATTCTCTTTGGAATGTAGTTCTTCCACTTTCCAAGCTTCCTTTCTCCTTCAAGAACTCCAAGAGATGAAAGAATTCCAGAGCTTCAGCCTCCACCACGTTCTCCCTCTTCAAGTTATGAAATAAAACCCTAAAATGTGTTTAAATACTCTGCTACAGTACGTGCTACAGTGTCCCGTATTATACATGCTACAGTGATGTGTGGAATTACATTTCTACACTTCTCACACTGTTTTGATTACAACTTTCGGTACACTGAATGGATTCATAAACCGTAAATTTCTCCAAAAAGTAGACTTCGAGAGCTTTTCAACGGTATATGATATGTCAACGGGTTCATTGTATATCAATACAATTAAATCCGAGAAGATGGTTGACTAGCAGAGGTGAAAATGAAGGGTTTTACTCCATTTTTATGCAAGTTGCTCCAAAACTCCTGCAAACATCAAAACCACACAAAAACATAAAAATACCAAGGAATATAGCAAAGAAACATGGACGAATTGATATGAAAATGATATATAAATAGACACTTATCAGATATTGTTAAAGCACTTGCCACTAACACAATGCAATTTCAGCAGGAAACTAGGGCAAGTATCCAAAACCTGAAAAATCAAATGGGACAATTGACCACTAACATGAGCAAATTTGAGAGTCAAAGCTCAGGAAAATTACGTTCTCAACCGGTGATCAATCCAAGAGAGAAGGCTAGTGCTGTAACTTTGAGAAGTGGGAAGCAATTAGAGATTCCACCAAAGAAATCACAAACTGATGAAGGGGATGACACCACTCCCACCATGAATAATACATCATCTTCTAAGGTAAATCCTAAAACCCATATTCCTTCATATGTTACTCCTCCACCTTTTCCTAGCAGATTTGCAAAATCAAGGAAGGAGGAACAAGAACAAGAAATCCTGGAAACTTTTCGCAAGATCGAGGTAAAAATACCACTTCTGGATGCTATCAAGCAAGTGCCTCGTTATGCAAAATTTCTCAAAGAGTTATGCACCAACAAGAGGAAGTTGAAAGGAAATGAGAAGGTAAGTGTGGGGGAAAATGTTTCAGCTGTATTGCAAGAAAAATTCCTCCGAAATGCCAAAGATTCAGGTACGTTACCATTCCATGCACCATTGGTAATACCAAGTTTGAAAGAGCTTGTTAGATTTCGGGCATCTATAATGTCATGCCCTATTCTATTTATGCTTCCTTGAATCTTGGACCCCTTGCGGAAACTGGTATTGTAATTCAACTTGCTGATCGTTCTAATGCATCTGTCTCTTATACACATCTAGATGTGTATAAGAGACAGGTGCAGGTGAATCAATTAGTTTTTCCAGCAGACTTTTATGTTCTGGAAATGGAGGATGAAACGTCTCCCAATCCAACACCAATTCTTTTAGGGAGGCCATTCTTGAAAAACTGCCCGAACCAAGATTGATGTTCATGATGGCACTCTCACCATGGAATTTGATGGCGAGGTGATTCGCTTCAATTTTTTTGAGGCAATGAGATACCCTACTGACTTGCATTCTGTTTTTGCAGTTGATGTCATTGATTCTTTGGCACAACAATTTCTTGAATTAACTCGCAAAGATGAATTGGAAGTAGCCATTAGTGAACACATAAGGACAGAAAGTTTCAAAGAACCAGGAAAGGTGATACATGTGTCTAAAGAAGTGGAGGAAGCTGTGGCAAGCTGGGAGTGGGAACTATAAACTAATCACACACAAACAGGGTATGAGTTTCGTACATTGAATTCGCCTTTATCTAATTGAGAAAATCTTCCTTCTGTGATGAAAAAAGCCCTACCTTGGAGCTTAAGCCTCTTCCAGAACATTTGAAGTATGTATTCTGGGGTGAGAAAGGATACTTTCTGCAGTCATAATAGCCAAGGGCCTTACACCATTACAAGAAGAGAAAACTCATCGAGTGCTTCGACGAAATCACAAAACAGCCATTGGGTGGACAATGCTGACATCAAAGGTATAGCCCCAGCCATAGCATGCACCGCATCTTATTAGAAGAAGGATCCAAGCCCATCGAGAAGCACAGCGGAGGTTGAATCCTCCAATGATGGGAAGTTTCCCCCCCTCAAGAAATCTGAATTGTTAGATGTGGTGTGATTTATCAATTTCGGATAGCAAGTGGGTAAGTCCAGTCCAAGTCGTTCCCAAAGAAATCTGGTGTTACGGTGGTTAAGAATGACAATAATGAGCTAGTTCCCACTCGTATCCAAACCGGGTGGCGAGTTTGTATTGATTATCGAAAGCTCAATCTGCAACTCGCAAGGATCACTTTCCTTTGCCATTCATTGATCAAATGCTAGAGAGATTAGCAGGTCATTCTCATTATTGTTTTCTTGATGGCTATTCAGGATATAATCAGATTGTCATTGCCCTTGAAGATCAAGAGAAAACTACATTTACATGCCCATTTGGTACATTTGCGTATCGAAGCATGCCGTTCGGTCTTTGCAATGCCCCTGCCACTTTTCAAAGGTGTATGGTAAGTATTTTCTCTGATTATGTTGAGAACATCATTGAGGTATTTATGGATGACTTTAGTATTTTTGGTGATTCTTTTGATAAATGCCTTGATAACCTTACACTTATACTTCAAAGATGTATGGAAACGAACCTTGTTCTGAATTGGGAAAAATGTCATTTTATGGTAGATCAGGGTATAGTTTTTGGACATGTTATTTCTGCTAAGGGTATAGAGGTTGATAAATCCAAGATAGATCTTATATGTTCCTTACCACCTCCCACAAGTGTGCGGGATATTCGTTCGTTTCTTGGGTCATGCAGGTTTTTATCGTAGATTCATCAAAGATTTCTCGAAGATAGCATTGCCCCTATGCAGATTATTACAGAATGATGTGGCCTTTGAATTTGATGAGAAATGCAAAGAGCTGTCTCTTATACACATCTAGATGTGTATAAGAGACAGTCCAATCTCCAAATTGGAATCATCCATTCGAGATCATGTGTGATGCGAGTGATTATGCTGTGGGTGCCGTTTTGGGTCAAAGAATTGGCAGAGTTCCACATGCCATTTATTACGCATCTCGGACTTTAAATGATGCTCAACTTAATTATTCTACCACTGAGAAAGAGCTGCTAGCGGTTATTTTTGCTTTAGAAAAGTTTCGATCTTATTTGATTGGTACTAAAGTAACCTTTTATTCTGATCATGCAGCTTTGAGGTACTTGCTCACAAAGAAAGATGCAAAACCAAGGCTTATCAGGTGGATACTCCTTTTACAGGAATTTGACTTGGAGATCAAAGATAAGAAGGGAAGTGAAAACTTAGTTGCAGACCATCTCAGTCGCATTGTCCATGACGAGGATGTACTGCCATTACAAGAAAGTTTTCCGGATGAACAATTGCTGTCTCTACATGTAGCAGCCCCTTGGTATGCAGATATTGTTAATTACTTAGTTACCAAGAAGCTACCACATGACTTGACTCGAGATCAAAGAGACAAGATCAAAAACATTGCCAAATATTACATATGGGATGATCCATACTTATGGAAGCAGTGTTCTGATCAAGTGATAAGAAGGTGTGTTTCTGAATCTGAATTTAATTCAATTTTGACCTTCTGTCATTCTTATGCATGTGGCGGTCACTTTGGACCAAAAGAACAGCCCTGAAAGTTCTTGATTGTGGATTCTACTGGCCATCATTGTTCAAAGATGCATATCTATTTTGCAAAGCTTATGACTGTTGTTAAAGGACAGGTAATTTAAGTGCAAAAAATCAAATGCCACAAACCCCTATACTTGTTGTTGAGATTTTTGATGTGTGGGGTATTGATTTCATGGGTCCTTTTCCTTCATCTTTTGGTAATGTTTACATTATACTTGCTGTGGATTATGTTTCTAAATGGGTGGATGCAAAAGCTACGAGAACTAATGATTCTAAAGTTGTTGTAGATTTTGTGAAATCTAACATTTTTGCGAGATTTGGAACACCAAGAGCAATAATAAGCGATAGAGGGACACACTTCTGCAACAGATCATTTGAAGCCTTGCTCAAAAAATACAACATCACTCACAAGGTGTCTACTGCCTATCATCCACAAACAAGTGGTAAAGTTGAAGTTTCAAATCGAGAAGTCAAGTCCATTCTCAAGAAGACAGTGAATCCGAACCGAAAAGATTGGAGCCTACGATTGAATGATGCACTTTGGGCATACCGAACTGCTTACAAGACACCTATTGGCTGTCTCCCGTATAGTTAGTCTATGTAAGCCATGCCACTCCAGTGGAGCTCGGAACATAACGCATGGTTGCGGCAGTAAAGCTTTTGTAACATGGAGCATGGATGTGCTGGAGAACAAGAAGCTCAACTGCAAGAATTGGAGAATTAGAAATGAGCCTATGAGAATTTCCAGGAATTTACAAGGAGGGAAACTAAGCATTTCATGATAAAAATTGATACTCCAGGAAGAATTTGGGAAGTGGGACAGAAAGTTCTTTTATTTCATTCTTCGCCTCAAGTTATTCCAGGTAAGTTACGATCTTCGGATTTTGGTTGGACCTTTTGTTATTACTAAGTTTTTTTCATCATGGTGCAGTGGAAATAAAGAGCTTAAAAACGGACAAAGTGTCAAGGTGAATGGGTCACGGTTGAAGCCTTACTATGAGAATTCAGTGATGCAGGAAAGACATCGAGGAGGTACCTCTCTACGAGCCAGCTTATCTTGATGGGTGATGGCAAGTAACGTCAGGCTGAGGACGTTAACCAAGCGCTTATTGGGAGGCAACCCAATGTTTTTGAAACATAAATAAAAAGAGACAAAGAAAAGAAGGTAGTAACAATCAATTTTTGTGTTTCGAGGAGAGTCCTCCCATGGGCTATTATAATTGATCAGGTTTTATCTCTCTTTGCCATTTGTCTTATTTGCTTTGTTGTTTGTTTTTGACTTTCATTTGCTCTTGTGTTTTATTTCTTTTATGTGTCTCTATTTTCTTTTCTTTTCTTGTGTTTAATTTGATTATTCCGTGCTTCAAGTTCAGTTGTGCAACAGCTTGAGGAAACATTCAAACGGAGTTGAAGCCATTGTTCGAAGGTTTGAAACGTGCATATCTGGGAGAAGAACAAACTCAATCGCATTATCGGTAATATCTCTCCTTTTCTTCTCTTCAATGGATGCTGATATCTTTCGATCGAACCTTCGTAAATATTTCCCTTCACTTCCTCAAAATGCTGTGTCCAAAATTTATAAAGTACGGATGACTAGACTTTGGCATTGATGCTTTTAAATGTGCCTGCGGATATTCGATGGCTTATCGAAGCCAAGGTGAGATTGTCCGGTGACTGTCTCTTATACACATCTAGATGTGTATAAGAGACAGAGCTACTACGCCAAGAGGCGAAGAGCAAAGAGGTTACAAGTGTGTTATAAATGTGCTAGATGGAATTGTAACCTGACTTGTCGTTCATTAGGTTTTGTGTCCAGAAATAGAGAAGATAAACTATCATTTATTAAGAATGATCTGAGTAATGAGTCGCTGGATAATGTTTTGTTAACTCTCGAGTCACATTCTTGTGGACTTGTTCAGCGTGAATTGCTTAATCTATGGACACAATTTCGCGATGAATTGCAGTGTTATAGTCTAGGGAATCTGACTAAAAACGACCCTGTTTGCCAGTTTATAAGAAAACTGGATGGGAAGCAAATCCCCGACTCATAGAAGGGGTTTCAGCCGTTACTGGACGTAAAACCAGAGGAAGATGTGAGCCACAATCACAACTACTTGTATATTTGAATGTGTGTTGTTGTTGTCGAATTTTATTTCTTTCTTGTTTCGTTTGATCTGATTATCAATGTTGTTTTTGTGGTGTTGTTGTTTGTGGATTTTGTTTGTTTTAATTTCAAGTTTTCTTTTTGACAAACCATATGACTACCCTATGGCATAAGTACACGTGGGAGACAAGTGTGGAGGTTTGTCAACCTCCACCGAAAGTGTATCTCTATTTTTTTATGCTTCACGTGGGAGACAAGTGTGGGGGTTTTGTCAACCCCCGCCGAAAGTGTATCTCCATTTTCCATGCTTCACGTGGGAGACAAGTGTGTAGGGTTTGTCAAACCTCGCCGAAAGCATATCTCATTTTTTCAAATCTTGGGGCGATAAATCTGCATCGAGCAACTCCCACCGAAATTATGTCCCCATGTGTCAAATTTGAGAGTTTACGTGTGTATATATCCATGCTGCATATTTTGAAATGTCATTTTATAACCTGTCTTGCACTTTAATTGCATAATACATAACCTGCATCATTGTCTTACATAAGTTTAGAGCACTTTTAGAAATGGAGAAAGCACCAATTCGACGATTCCAAAATATATGTGTATTTTGTGGATCGTAATTTGGTAAAGATGGAGAGTTTACCACAGCAGCTCTTGATCTTGGTAGGACATTAGCTGCGAGGGGTATTAATTTGATTATGGAGGGGGTAGTCTTGGGTTAATGGGGTGTGTGTCAACAGCTGCATCCCTAGGAGGGAGCAAAGTTCTCGGCATGATCCCTAAACCATTAGCTGTACGAGATATCGTAGGCAACACAATCGGGGAAGAGTTACAGGTCTCTAGTATGCATGAGCGTATTGCACATATGGTTGTTAAGTCCGATGCATTTATAGCTTTGCCGGGTGGTTATGGTACATTAGAGGAGATATTTCAAATCACCTCTTGTGCACAGCTAAACATCCATCGGAAACCCATTGGTTTGTTAAATGTTAATAATTTTTTTGATGGTTTGTTGTCCTTTCTTGATCAAGCTGTAGAAAAAAAATTCATCTCACCGTCAGCAAGGCAAATGCTGGTTACAGCTTCAACTGCAGGAGAGTTAATTGACAAACTACAAGAATTCGTCTATTCACCTGATCCAACAATGGCTCGGATAAATTGGTTTGGAGAAGGCAACAAAAGGCGTCAACTGGATTTAACCCTCCATCTGTAATCGCTATTTGCTGGTTTGCTTCGTTTTTGTTTGCTTTCTTTTTAGTGTGTTTATTTGAGATTTTTCATGTCATTTCTTTTGAGCTTTTTCAGGTTATTTCTTTCGTCCCAGGTAATATTTTCTAATCTCGGTTTTTAGAGTGGTGCCTTAAAAAGTTCAAGTTCTCTTGAAACGCATTCTGGATCTCTTCAATCCATAATGGCTGAATAAGGAGGCTAACTTCTAAACTTTGTAGACCCATTCTAACTAACTTGTTTTTGTTTGCTGACTTGTTGAACTTTGTTATTGTATGAGTGAGTTTAGTTTTGCGTAATTTAGAGTTGTTATGTGTTTTTATCTTTATCAGTTTTGATCTAAAAAAAAAAAAAATCAATTGTGGAAAAACCTGAGAATGGCAGAATATGGGGTTTCTTTAACCCTTGAAACGCATTCTCGCAAAATAAATTTGTAGTTTGTTTATTTCATGTGTTTGAAGTGTCTTGTTTCTTGTTTTGTTCCTTCATAATAAAGGTATATAGGCTGGAAACCTTAAGTCTGCGGGCTTCTGGTCCTAAGGATTGTTGAAATATACAATCTTGACTCAGGTGTAACAACGCCACGTACCTCTTTTCTTGCATTTTGTGGGTCGATGATAAGATAATGATTGAATTAAGAATAACTCTGGGAAAATGATAAATGATGCATGGATCTGTGTGCTTGAAATGTTTATTGGTTTTCGCTTTGCTTTTGATTCCTTGCGCAACATTGAGCACTGAGCTATTATCACTGAGTTATTTGTTCACTTAGAGAAAGTTTATGTAATTAAGTGTTTCTCCAGATTTCAATGAATTCTAGAACTTGTTTGATGGTCACTCGAGGCGAAATCCTAGACTGTGCAACATTAGGGAAATGATTTAGGCCATCTTTGGACCGTTTGAGCCTTAAGAGCCAACATTGATTAAAATTGATCCCTAGTTACCCCTTTGAGCCTCTGTAAACCTTTTCTTTGTTAACTCACTAAAAGATTTCCTAATCTCAATTGAATTTGTTCCAAACAGTTTATCCCTCACCTATGAGCATGTAAATCATTCGCAATTACATTTTGAGCTATGTTCTGGTTTTGGGAAGTTAGAGGAGGTGGGATTATGCCATGAGCAATGCAAGTGAGTTTTATTATGTTTGTTAAAAAAAAAAAAGAGAAAAAAAATCTGTACTTATCTTCCACGTACTTAAACATTGAGGACAATGTATTGTTTAAGTGTGGGGGAGTGGAATTGCAGAAAAAAAAAAAGAAAAAAAAAGAGTTCTATACCATTGGGCGTTCTTAAAAAGAATGAAACAACAAAGTGTGGGGGTGTAGTTTCTTTTGCTTTCTACCAAAAAAAAAGAAAAAAGGAAAAAAGAAAAAAGAAAAAAAAGAGAGTTCGAGTGTTCTGAATAAGTTTGGGAGAGTCATTTGATGACTAAGAATGAATTTTTTATGTCATGGGCTTGAGCTCCACATAATATTGAATGATTTTATGTGTTTGTGGGTGATTTGAGCCTAATTATTATCCTTTATCATACCTTCACCCAAGCCAAACGTTACAAGCTTAATAAAGTCCTACTTGATCCGTGGTGTTGTGCATGTCTACATTAGTGGAGAGTGACTTGAAAAGCAGGCCTATGGAGTTTAATTATACACACATCTTCAATATTAAATATGATTCATTTTTATGCATAAACTCATCCGGGTTAAAAGTGATTATGTGAGAATGGCTCTACACACACACACTTGAGGAATTGAAGTGAAGCGAAACTAATTTTTGAGATAAAATTCTTGACCAAGTGCATTATTTTGAAGTATTCCTTGGGTTATAATTAAGTACAATCTTTGAGGCCTATTTGCAAGTTGAAGCATTTGTGTGTTTTAATTTTTCTTGATTCTGTTTCGGTTTAGTTTTGTTTCGTATCGTTTTAGTTGCTCGAGGACTAGCAAAGTCTAAGTGTGGGGGAATTTGATAGGTGTCTATTTATGTATTACTTTTATATCAATTCGTCCATGTTTCTTTGCAATATTCCTTGGTATTTTTATGTTTTTGTGTGGTTTTGATGTTTGTAGGAGTTTTGGAGCAACTTGCACAAAAAATAGAGTAAAACCCTTCATTTTCACCTCTGCTAGTCAGTGATCTTCTCGGATTTAATTGTATTGATATACAATGAACCCGACGACATATTATATACCGTTGGAAAGCTCTCGAAGTCTATTTCTGGAGAAATTTACGGTTTATAAATCCATTCAGTGTACCAAAAGTTGTAATCAAAACAGTGTGAGATGTATAGAAAAATAATTCCACAAGCACTGTAGCATGTATAATACGGGGCACTGTAGCAAGTCACTGTAGCAGAGTATTTAAACACATTTTAGGGTTTTATTTTCATAACTTGAAGAGGGGAAAACGTGGGAGGAGGCTGCATTTCTGGATTTCTCTCATCCCTTGGGGTTCTTGAAGGAGAAAGAAGATTTTGAAAGAGGAGGAACTACAATTCCAAGAAGATTCATCTACAAAGAAGATTTTCCAAGAATTTGCTAAGTTCTTTCTTTCCTTTTCAATTCTGGAATTTCTCTGTATTGTATTTGTTATTCTGATTGAATATGTGTAACTAAATCTGAAGTGGTTGAGGGTGATTTCAAAGCCCTTGATATGGATTTTGTGAGTTGATTGTGTAAGAAATTGTTATCCAATTCTCTAATTGAAGTTGCTTGTATTTTCCCATATCTAATGCTTATGATTGCTTGCTGATTGTATTTGGAATGGCCAATTGAATATAATCTGGTTGTTGTCTATTGCTAGAGTAAAAATCTTGATCCGTAATTGTCTTGAATTTCTAATCCTTTGTAGCAAAATTGTGATCAGAGATTGCAATTGGAGAATACAACCTAAGTTAAATAATCCGAGCTTGTGTGTTTATTGCTTAGATCAACCTATCTTCTGTCTCTTATACACATCTAGATGTGTATAAGAGACAGGTTCTAGGTTGTTTAATGGATAGAGATTAAATAAAGAGCTTGTTTTATTAACAACAAAGTAAGGAAAGATTGTGATAACAGAGCTTGTTGTTATCTACGGTTGATAACTTCAATGCTGTAATTGGATTACAATTCTATGTTAATTCACAAATTCATATCTTGTGGCAGAGAAAAAACCCTTAACCAAGTGTCTCCCATTGATTTTTCATTCAAATTTACTTTCTGTTTTGTTATTCTTTACTTGCATTCTTATTTCATTTAGTAAATCATTCAACAAAAACCCCCCTGTTTAGTTTATTGTTGCTGGAAATAACAAATTCAATTAGAATCAATCCTCGTGGGAACGATATCTACTTATCACGTTATTAATTGTCGACTAGTATACTTGCTAGTTCGACGCATCAGGTGTTATTTAGTATTACCTTTTATATCAATTCGTTTCCATGTTTCTTGCTTATCTTCCTGTATTTTATGTTTTTGTGGGTTTGATGTTGTTAGGAGTTTTGGAGCAGGGTGTGGCCCCAACAAATGGGAGTAAAACCCTTCATTTCACCTCTGCTATTAGTGATATTCTGGGATTATTGGTTATTGATATACCATGAACCCGACGACATGTTATTATACCGTTGAAAAGCTCTCGAAGTCTATTTTCTGGAAAAATTTACGTTTCACGAATTTATGTAGTGTACCGAAAGTTGTGATAAAAATGGTATGAGAAGTGTATATTTATAATTCCATATATCACTGTAGCATGTTATTAAATACGGGGCACTGTAGCAAGTTACTGTAGCAGAGTATTTAAACACATTTTAGGGTTTTATTTTCATAACTTGAAGAGGGGAAACGTGGGAGGAGGCTGCATTTCTGGATTTCTCTCATCCCTTGGAGTTCTTGAAGGAGAAAGAAGATTTTGAAAGAGGAGGAACTACAATTCCAAGAAGATTCATCTACAAAGAAGATTTTCAAAGAATTTGCTAAGTTCTTCTTTCCTTTTCAATTTTGGAATTTCTCTGTATTGTATTGTTATGCTGATGAATATGTGTAACTAAATATGAATTGGTTGAGGGTGATTTCAAAGCCCTTGATATGGATTTTGTGAGTTGATTGTGTAAGAAATTGTTATCCAATTCTCTAATTGTAGTTGCTTGTATTTTACCATATCTAATGCTTATGATTGCTTACTGATTGTATTTGGAATGGCCAACTAAATATAATCTGTTGTTGTTTATTGCTAGATTAGAAATCTTGATCCGTAATTGTCATGAATTTCCAATCATTAGTAGCAAAATTGTGATCAGAGATTGCAATTGGAAAATACAACCTAGGTTAAATAATCCGAACTTGTGTGATTATTGCTTAGATCAACCTATCTTTCTCATCGTAATGCTTCTATTGAATTAAACATAGAGAGCTTGTTCTAGGTTGTTTAATGGATAGAGATTAAATAAAGAGCTTGTTTTATTTAACAACAAGTAAGGAAAGATTGGGGTAATAGAGCTTGTTATTATCTACGGTTGAAAACTTCAATGCTGTAATT
>SNVD02001533.1:0-14871 GCA_013180625.2 Boswellia sacra
CTTTATAAATTTTAACACAGCATTTTGAGGAAGTGAAGGGAAATATTTACGAAGGTTCGATAGAAAGATATCAGCATCCATTGAAGAGAAGAAAAGGAGAGATATTACCGATAATGCGATTAAGTTTGTTCTTCTCCCAGATATGCACGTTTCAAACCTTCGAACAATGGCTTCAACTCCCGTTTGAATGTTTCCTCAAGCTGTTGCATAACTGAACTCTAAGCACGGAATAATCAAATTAAACACAAGAAAAGAAAAGAAAAGAAAAGAAAATAGAGACACATAAAAGAAATAAAACACAAGAGCAAATGAAAGTCAAAAACAAACAACAAAAGCCACACAAAATTAAAAAAAAGAGAAACCCCCCAATGGCACAGAGAGATAACCGGATCAATTATATAGTCCATGATAGATCTTCCTCGGAACACAAAAATTTGATCAATACTACTTCTTTCTTGTCTCTTTTTTATTTATATTTCAAAAACATTGGGTTTCATCCCAATAAGCTCTTGTTTAACGTCAGCAGCCTAACGTTTCTTTCCTCACCCATCAGATAAGTTGGCTCGTGGGAGTACCTCATCGATGTCCCTGCATCACTGAATTCTCATAGTAGGCTCAACCTGTGCCCTCACCTTGAATACTTTACTCCGTTTTTAAGCTCTTGATTTCCACTGCACCATGGGGAAAAACATTAGTAATAACAAAAGGTCCAACCCATCGAGATCGTAATTTACTGGAAATAACTTGAGGTGGGAATGAAATAAAAGAACTTTCTGTCCCACTTCAAAATTCTTCCTGGAGATCATTTTATCATGAAATGCCTTAGTTTTCTCCTTGTAAATTTTGGAATTCTCATAGGCATCATTTCTAAGTTCTTCCAATTCTTGCAGTTGAAGCTTCCTTTATTCTCCAGCAGCATCCATCTCCATGTTACAAAGCTTTACTGCCCACCATGCTTTGTGTTCGAGCTCTACTGGAAGGTGACATGGCTTACCATAGACTAACCTATACGGAGACATACCAATAGGTGGCTTGTAAGCAGTTCAATATGCCCAAAGTGCATCATTAAGTCTTAGGCTCCAATCTTTTCGGTTCGGATTCACTGTCTTCTCGAGAATGGACTTGACTTCTCGATTTGAAACTTCAACTTGACCACTAGTTTGTGGATGATAGGCGTAGACAAACTTGTTGAGTGATGTTGTATTTTTTTCTTGAGCAAGGCTTCAAATGATCTGTTGCAGAAGTGTGTCCCTCTATCGCTTATCATGGCTCTTGCTGTTCCAAATCTCGCAAAAATGTTAGATTTCACAAAATCTACAACAACTTTAGAATCATTAGTTCTCGTAGCTTTTGCTTCCACCCATTTAGAAACATAATCCACAACAAGTATAATGTAAACATTACCAAAAGATGAAGGAAAAGGACCCATGAAATCAATACCCCACACCTCAAAAATCTCGACAATAAGTATAGGGGTTTGTGGCATTTGATTTTTGGCACTTAAATTACCTGTCCTTTGACAACGGTCACAAGCTTTACAGAACAGATATGCATCTTTAAACAATGATGGCCAGTAGAATCCACAATCAAGAACTTTAAGGGCTGTTCTTTTTGGTCCGAAGTGACCTCCACATGCATACGAATGACAGAAGGTTAAAATTGAATTAAATTCAGATTCAGAAATGCACCTTCTTATCACTTGGTCAGAACAATGCTTCCATAAGTACGGATCATCCCATATGTAATCCCTTGGCACATGTTCTTGAGCTTGTCTCTTTGAGCTCGAGTCAGTCATGTGGTACTTTTTGGTACCTACGTGTTGACATTCTGCATACCAAGGGGCTACTACATTTAGAGACAACAATTGTTCATCTGGAAAACTTTCTGGTAATGGCAGTGCATTCTTATCATGGACAATGCGACTGAGATGGTCTGCAACTAAGTTTTCACTTCCTTTCTTGTCTTTGATTTCCAAGTCAAACTCCTGTAAAAGGAGTATCCACCTGATAAGCCTTGGTTTAGCATCTTTCTTTGTGAGCAAGTACCTCAAAGCTGCATGATCAGAATAAACGGTTACTTTATTACCAATCAAATAATATCGAAACTTTTCTAAAGCAAAAATAACCGCTAGCAGCTCTTTCTCAGTGGTAGAATAATTAAGTTGAGCATCATTTAAAGTCCGAGATGCATAGAAATGGCATGTGGAATTTTGCCAATTCGTTGAACCAAAACGGCACCAAAAACTTGATGCGTTTGAAACTAGCAAGTATACTAGTCGCACAAGTAATAAAGTGATAAGTAGATATCGTTCGCACGAGGATTGATTCTAATTGAATTTGTTATTTTTCAGCAATAATAAACTAAATAGGGGGGGTTTTGTTGATTGATTAACTAAACTTAATACGAAAGCAAATGAAGAATAACACAAAGCAAAGTTAAATGGAGTGAAAAATCAATGCGAGACACTTGGTTAAGAGTTCATTCTCTGTCACAAGATATGAATTTGTGAATTAACAGAGAATTGTAATCCAATTACAGCATTGAAGTTATCAACCGTAGATAACAACAAGCTCTGTTATCCCAATCTTTTCCTTACTTTGTTGTTAAATAAAACAAGCTCTTTATTTAATCTCTATCCATTAAACAACCTAGAACAAGCTCTCTAAGTTTAATTCAATAGAAGCATTACGAAGAGAAAGATAGGTTGATCTAAGCAATAATCACACAAGTTCGGATTATTTAACCTAGGTTGTATTTTCCAATTGCAATCTCTGATCACAATTTTTGCTACTAATGATTGGAAATTCATGACAATTACGGATCAAGATTTCTAATCTAGCAATAGACAACAACCAGATTATATTCAGTGGGCCATTCCAAATACAATCAGTAAGCAATCATAAGCATTAGATATGGGAAAATACAAGCAACTTCAATTAGAGAATTGGATAACATTTCTTACACAATCAACTCACAAAATCCATATCAAGGGCTTTGAAATCACCCTCAACCAATTCAGATTTAGTTACACATATTCAATCAGAATAACAAATACAATACAGAGAAATTCCAGAATTAAAAAGGAAAGGAAGAACTTAGCAAATTCTTTGAAAATCTTCTTTGTAGATGAATCTTCTTGGAATTGTAGTTCCTCCTCTTTCAAAATCTTCTTTCTCCTTCAAGAACTCCAAGGGATGAGAGAAATCCATAAATGCAGCCTCCTCCCACGTTTTCCCCCCTTCAAGTTATGAAAATAAAACCCTAAAATGTGTTTAAATACTCTGCTACAGTAACGTGCTACATGTCCCGTATTATACATGCTACAGTGATGTGTGGAATTACATTTCTACACTTCTCACACTGTTTTGATTACAACTTTCAGTACACTGAATGGATTCATAAACCGTAAATTTCTCCAAAAAGTAGACTTCGAGAGCTTTTCAACGGTATATGATATGTCATCGGGTTCATTGTATATCAAAACAATTAAATCCGAGAAGATCACTGACTAGCAGAGGTGAAAATGAAGGGTTTTACTCCATTTTTGTGCAAGTTGCTCCAAAAACTCCTACAAACATCAAAACCACCCAAAAACATAAAAATACCAAGGAATATAGCAAAGAAACATGGACGAATTGATATAAAAGCTGTCTCTTATACACATCTAGATGTGTATAAGAGACAGGATCTGTGTGCTTGAAATGTTAATTAGCTTTTGCTTTACCTTTGATTCCTTGCACAAAATTGAGCACCGAGTCATTATCACTGAGTTATTTGTTTACTTAGAGAAAGTTTATGTAATTTAAGTGTTTCTTCAGATTTTAATGAATTCTAGAACTTGTTTGATGGTCACTCGAGGCGAAATCCTAGACTGTGCAACATTGGGGAAATGATTTAGGCCATCTTTGGACCTTTTGAGCCTTAATAGCCAACCTTGACTGAAATTGATCCCTAGTTACCCCTTTGAGCCTCTGTAAGCCTTTTTCTTTGTTAACTCACTAAAACATTTCCTAACCTCAAATGAATTTGTTCCAAACAGTTTATCCCTTACCTATGAGCATGTAGATCATTCACGATTATATTTTGAGCTATGTTCTGGTTTTCGGATGTTAGAAGAGGTTGGGATGTGTCATGAGCAATTCAAGTGAGGTCTATTGTATTTGTTTCAAGAAAAAAAAAAGAAAAAAAAACCAATCTGTACTTCTTGTCCCCATACTTACACATTGAGGACAATGTGTTGTTTAAGTGTGGGGGAGGGGAAGTGTAGTAAAAACAAACAAAAAAATTGAAAAAAAAGAGAAAAAGAAAAAAAAAGAAGAGAAAGAGAAGAAAAAGATATTTATACCATGAGTGTTCTTAAAAAGAATAAAACAATAAAGTGTGGAGGTGTAGTTTCTTTTGTGTTATAAAAAAATTAATAAAAAGAGAGTTCGAGTGTTCTGAATAAGTTTGGGGGAGTCATTTGGTGAATAAGAATGAATATTTTATGTCATGGGGTTGAGCTCTACATAATCTTGAATGATTTTATGTGTTTGTGGGTGATTTAAGCCTAATTATTATCCTTTATCATACCTTCACCCAAGCCAAACGTTACAAGCTTAATAAAGTCCTACTTGATCCTTGCTGTTGTGCATGTCTACATTAGTGGAGAGTGACTTGAAAAGCAAGCCTATGGAGTTCATTTATACACACATCTTCAATATTAAATATGATTCATTTTTATGCATAAACTCATCCTGGTTACAAGTGATTAGGTGAGAATGGCTCTACACACACACACTTGAGGAATTGAAATGAAGCGAAACTAATCTTTAAGATAAAATTCTTGATCAAGTGCATTATTTTGAAGTTTTCCTTGGGTTATAATTAAGTACAATCTTTAAGGCCTATTTGCAAGATGAAGCATTTGTGTGTTTTAATTTTTTGTTGATTCTGTTTCGGTTTAGTTTTGTTTCGTATCATTTTAGTTGCTCGAGGACTAGCAAAGTCTAAGTGTGGGGGAATTTGATAGTGTCTATTTATGTATTACTTTTATATCAATTCGTCCATGTTTCTTTGCTATATTCCTTGGTATTTTTATGTTTTTGTGTGGTTTTGATGTTTGTAGGAGGTTTGGAGCAACTTGCACAAAAATAGAGTAAAACCCTTCATTTTCACCTCTGCTAGTCAACCATCTTCTCGGATTTAATTGTATTGATATACAATGAACCCTATGACATATTATATACCGTTGGAAAGCTCTCGAAGTCTATTTTCTGGAAAATTTTACGGTTTATAAATCCATTCAGTGTACCAAAAGTTGTAATCAAAACAGTGTGAGAAGTATAGAAATGTAATTCCACAAATCACTGTAGCATGTATAATACAGGACACTGTAGCAGGTTACTGTAGCATAGTATTTAAACACATTTTAGGGTTTTATTTTGATAACTTGAAGAGGGGAGAACATGGTGGAGGCTGCAGCTCTGGAATTCTTTCATCTCCTGAGTTCTTGAAGGACAAAGGAAGCTTGGAAAGAGGAAGAACTACAATCCAAAGAGAATTACATCAAATTTGCTAAGTTTTTCCCTTCCCTTTCATTTTCTGGAATGTCTCCATGTTGTATTGTATTACCACGTTCTTAAACATGTGTAACTGAATCTGAATTGGTTGAGGGTGATTTCAAAGCCCCTGATATGGTTTTTGTAAGTTGATTGTGCAAGAAGTTTTTATCCAATTCTCTAATTGAAGTTGCTTGTATTTTCCCATGTCTAATGCTTATGATTGCTTGCTGTATTGTATTTGGGTGGCCAACTGAATATAATCTGGATATTGTCTATTGCTAGACTAGAAATCTTGATCCCTAATTGTCTTGAATTTCTAATCCTTAGTAGCAAAATTGTGATCAGAGATTGCAATTGGAGAATACAACCTAAGTTAAATAATCCGAGCTTGTGTGTTTATTGCTTAGATCAACCTATCTTTCTTATCGTAATGCATCCTTTGAATTAATTTTAGAGAGCTTGTTCTAGGTTGTTTAATGGATAGAGATTAAATAAAGAGCCTGTTTTTTATAACAACAAAGTAAGGAAAGATTGGGATAACAGAGCTTGTTGTTATCTACGGTTGATAATTTCAATGGTGTAATTGGATGACAATTCTACAATTAATTCGCAATCCATATCTTGTGGTCGAGAAGGATCCCTTAACCAGGTTTCTCTCATTGATTTTTCAATCTGTTTAAATTTGTATTGTGTTATTCTTTACTTGCATTAATATTTTATCTAGTTAATCAATCAACAAAACCCCCCTCATTTAGTTTATTGTTGCTTTCGAATAACAAATTCAATTAGAATCAACCCTCGTGGGAACGATATCTTACTTATCACTTTATTACTTGTGCGACTAGTATACTTGCTAGTTTCGAACGCACCAAGTTTTTGGCGCCGTTGCCGGGGATTGATTTTCTAATCGATTTGTTATTTTGTTTTCATTGTTGATTCGTATTTTTTTTTTTTTGTTTTTCTTTTCTGATTGTTTGTGTTTAGGCGACATGGCAGTAAACTTCCAACAATTCAGTAGCCGATTTGAGCCACAACTACATTGGGGAGTAAATGAGGTAAGCGCTGCAAACATTGAACAACAACTTTCTGAGCTAACCTCTCTTGTGGAAAACATGGCTGTAGGACATATGCAGAAATCTTATGCATGTGGAGTGATGCGTTCGAAACTAGCAAGTATACTAGTCGCACAAGTAATAAAGTGATAAGTAAGATATCGCTCCCACGAGGATTGATTCTAATTGAATTTGTTATTTTTCAGCAACAATAAACTAAATGAGGGGTTGTGTTGATTGATTAACTAAACTCAATACGAAAGCAAATGAAGAATAATACAATGCAAAGTTAAATCAATTGAGAATTACACAATGAAAGAAATCTGGTTAAGGGATCATTCTCTGCCACAAGATTTGGATTTGCGAATTAATCATAGAATTGTCATCCAATTACACCATTGAAATTATCAACCGTAGATAACAACAAGCTCTGTTATCCTAATCTTTCCTTACTTTGTTGTTAAATAAAATAGGCTCTTTACTTAATCTCTATCCATTAAACAACCTAGAACAAGCTCTCTAAATTTAATTCATGGATGCATTATGAAAAGAAAGACAGGTTGATCTAAGCAATAAACACACAAGCTCGGATTATTTAACTTAGGTTATATTCTCCAATTGCAATCCTGATCACAATTTTGCTACTAATGATTAGAAATTCAAGACAATTACGGATCAAGATTTCTAGTCTAGCAATAGATAATATCCAGATTATATTCAGTTGGCCACCCAAATACAATCCAGCAAGCAATCATAAGCATTAAACATAGGAAAATACAAGCAACTTCAATTAGAGAATTGGATAACAACTTCTTGCACAATCAACTTACAAAAACCATATCAGGGGCTTTGAAATCACCCTCACCCAATTCAGATTCAGTTACACATGTTTAAGAATGTGGTAAATACAATACAACATGGAGACATTCCAGAAAATGAAAGGAAAGGGAAAAACTTGGCAAATTTGATGTAATTCTCTTTGGATTGTAGTTCTTCCTCTTTCCAAGCTTCCTTTCTCCTTCAAGAACTCCAGGAGATGAAAGAATTCCAGAGCTGTAGCCTCCACCACGTTCTCCCCTCTTCAAGTTCTCAAAATAAACCCTAAAATGTGTTTAAATACTCTGCTACAGTAACGTGCTACAGTGTCCCGTATTATACATGCTACATTGATGTGTGGAATTACATTTCTACACTTCTCACACTGTTTTGATTACAACTTTCGGTACACTGAATGGATTCATAAACCATAAATTTCTCCAAAAGTAGACTTCGAGAGCTTTTCAACGGTATATGATATGTCATCGGGTTCATTGTATATCAATACAATTAAATCCCAGAAGATGGTTGACTAGCAGAGGTGAAAATGAAGGGTTTTACTCCATTTTTGTGCAAGTTGCTCCAAAACTCCTACAAACATCAAAACCACACAAAAACATAAAAATACCAAGGAATATAGCAAAGAAACATGGACGAATTGTTATGAAAATGATATATAAATAGACACTTATCAAATTCCCCCACACTTAGACTTTGCTAGTCCTCGAGCAACTACGACAATATGAAATAAAACTAAACCGAAACAGCATCAACAAAAAATTAAAACACACAAATGCTTCATCTTGCAAATAGGCCTCAAAGATTGTACTTAATTATAACCTAAGGAAAACTTCAAAATAATGCACTTTGATCAAGAATTTTATCCGAAAGATTAGTTCCGCTTCACTTCAATTCCTCAAGTGTGTGTGTGTAGAGCCATTCTCACCTGATCACTTGTAACCCGGATGAGTTTATGCATAAAAATGAATCATATTTAATATTGAAGATGTGTGTATAAATGAACTCCATAGGCCTGCTTTTCATGTCACTCTCCACTAATGTAGACATGCACAACACCAAGGATCAAGTAGGACTTTATTAAGCTTGTAACGTTTGGCTTGGGTGAAGGTATGATAAAGGATAATAATTTGGCTCAAATCCCCCACAAACACATAAATCATTCAAGACTATGTAGAGCTCAAGCCTATAACAAAACTTCATTTCAATTCACCAGGTTACTCCCCCAAACTTATTTAGAACACTCAATCCTTTTTTTTTTTTTTTTTGCAGAAAACAAAAGAAAACTACACCCCCACACTTTGTTGTTTCATTCTTTTTAAGAACACTTAAGGGTATAGATCTCTTATTCTTCTTCTTTTTTTTCTTTTCTTTTCTTCTTTTTTTTTTATTACACTTCCCCTCCCTCACACTTAAACAACACATTGTCCTCAATGTGTAAGTACGTGGACGATAAGTACAGATTGGCTTTTTTTTTTCTTTTGTTTTTTTTACCAACACAATAGGACTCACTTACATTGCTCATGACACATCCCAACCTCCTCTAACTTCCCAAAACCAGAACATAGCTCAGAATTTAATTGTGAATGATCTACATGCTCATAGGTAAGGGATTAACTGTTTGGAACAAAATCATTTTAGGTTAGGAAATCTTTTAGTGAGTTAACAAAGAAAAAGGCTTACAGCGGCTCAAAGGGGTAACTAGGGATCAATTTCTGTCAAGGTTGGCTATTAAGGCTCAAACGGTCCAAAGATGGCCTAAATCATTTCTCCAATGTTGCACAGTCTAGGATTTCGCCTCGAGTGACCATCAAACAAGTTCTAGAATTCATTGACATCTGAAGAAACATTTAAATTACATAAACTTTCTCTAAGTGAACAAATAACTCAGTGATAATAGCTCAGTGCTCAATGTTGCGCAAGGAATCAAAAGCAAAGCGAAAACCAATAAACATTTCCAGCACACAGATCCATGCATCATTTATCATTTTCCAAGAGTTATTCTTAATTCAATCATTATCTTATCATCGACACACAAAATGCAAGAAAAGAGGTACGTGGCGTTGTTACACCTGAGTCAAGATTTTATATTTCAACAATCCTTAGGACCAGTAGCCCGCAGACTTAAGGTTTCCAGCCTATATACCTTTATTAACAAAAAAAAAAAAAAACAAGAAACAAGACACTTCAAACAACATAAAATAAACAAACTACAGATTTATTTAGAGAGAATGCGTTTCAAGGGTTAAAGAAACCCCATATTCTGCCATTCTCAGGTTTTTCCGCAATGTTTTTTTTTTTTTGAATCGAAACTGATAAAGACAAAAACACATAACAACTCTAAATTACACAAAACTAAACTTATTCATAAAATAACAAAGTCCAACAAGTCAGCAAAGTAAAACAAGTAAGTTAGAATGGGTTTAAAAAGTTTAGAAGTTAGCCTCCTTATTCAGCCATTATGGATTGAAGAGATCCAGAATGCGTTTCAAGTGAAAGGGAAAACTTAGCAAATTTGATGAAAATCTCTCAAGATTGTAGTTCTTCCTCTTTCCAAGCCTTCAATCTCCTTCAAGAACTCTAAGAGATGAGAGAAATCCAAAGATGCAGCCTCCTCCACGTTCTCCCCTTTTCAAGTTATGAAATAAAACCCTAAAATGTGTTTTAAATACTCTGCTACAGTAACGTGCTACAGTGTCCCGTATTATACATGCTACAGTGATGTGTGGAATTACACTTCTACACTTCTCACATTGTTTTGATTACAACTTTCGGTACACTGAATGGATTCATAAACCGTAAATTTCTTTAAAAAGTAGACTTCGAGAGCTTTTCAACGGTATATGATATGTCATCGGTTTCATTGTATATCAATACAATAAAATCCGAGAAGATGGTTGACTAGCAGAGGTGAAAATGAAGGGTTTTACTCCATTTTTGTGCAAGTTGCTCCAAAACTCCTACAAACATCAAAACCACACAAAAACATAAAAATACCAAGGAATATAGCAAGAAACATGGACGAATTGATATGAAAATGATATATAAATAGACACTTATCAAATTCCCCCACACTTAGACTTTGCTAGTCCTCGAGCAACTAAAATGATACGAAACAAAACTAAACCGAAACAGAATCAAACAAAAATTAAAACACACAAATGCTTCAACTTGCAAATAGGCCTCAAAGATTGTACTTAATTATAACCCAAGGAAACCTTCAAAATAATGCACTTGATCAAGAATTTTATCTTAAAGATTAGTTTCGCTTCATTTCAATTCCTCAAGTGTGTGTGTGTAGAGCCATTCTCACCTAATCACTTGTAACCCAGATGAGTTTATGCATAAAAATGAATCATATTTAATATTGAAGATGCGTGTATAAATGAACTCCATAGGCCTGCTTTTCAAGTCACTCTCCACTAATGTAGACATGTACAACACCAAGGATCAAGTCGGACTTTATTAAGCTTGTAACGTTTGGCTTGGGTGAAGGTATGATCAAGGATAATAATTTGGCTCAAATCACCACAAACACATAAATCATTCAAGATTATGTAGAGCTCACCCCTATAACACAACTTTATTTTAATTCACCAAGTTACTCCCCCAAACTTATTTAGAACACTCAATCTTTTTTTTTTGTAGAAAACAAAAGAAAACTACACCCCCACACTTTGTTGTTTCATTCTTTTTAAGAACACTCAAGGGTATAGATATCTTTTTCTTCTCTTTTTTTTTCTCTTTTTTTTTGTTTTTTTTACAACACTTCCCCTCCCCCACACTTAAACAACACATTGTCCTCAATGTGTAAGTACGTGGACAAGAAGTACAGATTGGCTTTTTTTTCTTTGTTTTTTTTTTTACAAACATAATAGAACTCACTTGCATTGCTCATGACACAACCCAACCTCTTCTAACTCCCAAAACCAGAACATAGCTCAAAATGTAATCGTGAATGATCTATATGCTCATAGGTAAGGGATAAACTGTTTGGAAAAAAAATGTCATTTGAGGTTAGGAAATCTTTGATACCGGATCTTCGAGATATGGCTCTGATACCAATCTGATACCGGGCTGCTGGATTGTAACAAATCAAGAGAGGATCTTCAAGTTGATAAACAACTCAACCAATGGCTGGAACAAGGATTATGAAACCCAATAAACTCTTTAAAAGGGATAACAAGCTCACCACCAAAGTGAACACTAATGGGATACAGATAATTCACCACCCAAGGATGTAAACCAAGGATACAGGGCTTGAACTAACTCACCACTCTATGGAATCGACCAAGAGATACAGAGTTAAAGAGAAATCAGTATAAACACTGAAATTTCACTCAAATTCGAATTCAAAACTTCACTCCCTTGAATACACACCTTTAGAACTTAAATAACTTGGAACAACCCTCCAAGCATAGGTAAAAGACAATAATTTGATGTGTTCAACAATTACGGCTCAACTAATACATTGACAACTCAATTATTGACTAAGACTCATAAGTAGACACATTAGGTAATAAAAGCATAACCAACTAAGCTAGAAATTCAAATTCCAACCAACTAAGCAATCAAATTCAAATTCTAGATTAGACTTTAATGCACCATTAACTATGAACCAGCTGTGAAGAGATAGTCATAGATTCCTGCAGACAACTCCAAAATGACACATTGACAATTGTGTTAGAAAGCTGACTTCAAGATCTTTTACAGCCATAAATGTTGACATTTAATTCTCTGCACCTCACTAACCCAGTTCTTTTACGAAATTATCCCTCTTCTGGTTCTTAAATGCCTCCTTGCCCATTGTAACAATGTTCAACCCCTTGATGCTCTATCATGAATCCCATGGGTTGCAACACTCTGTGTCAAGCTCCCCTGGTTGAAGAAAGACTCGACCATCGAGGTCTTGATTGTTGTTTTCCAACCGAGGATAAGGACTAAGTCGAGATATTAAATGTGTTGGAAACACCATATGCTCAGGTAAGCTCAACTTTGTAATCATTTTCTCAATGCGTTGTAAAACTTTGAATGGTCCATCAGCTCTAGGCTTCAACTTGGCATATTTGCCTGGAGGAAACCTTTCTTTTCTAAGGTGTATCCACACTAGATCTCCTTCTTTGAACTCAGCATACTTCCGATGTTTTTTTGCTGCAGCTCTATACCTCTCATTTTGCTTCAAAATCTTCTCTCGAACTTGTTCATGTAGTTTCTTGATGTTCTTAGCTCTCTCCTCTTCATCACTGCTAAATTGAGTTTTGGAAGGAATAGGAGCTAAATCCAAAGGACTTATTGGATTCTTGCCATAAACAACCTCAAAAGGACTATAACCAGTGGTTTGACTTGATGATCTGTTGTAAGCAAACTCAACTTGAGGTAAAACAAGATCCCATTGTCGTAAATTCTTACCAACATAACTCCTCAAAAGATTTCCCAAGCTTCTGTTGATAACTTCAGTTTGCCCATCTGTTTGAGGATGATGAGATGAACTAAAGTTAAGTGTAGTCCCCAGCTTTCTCCAAAGCGTTCGCCAAAATTGAGATAAGAACTTTGGGTCACGATCTGAGACTATGGCCTTAGGAATGCCATGCAATTTCACAATCTCTTTGAAGTACAAATCGGCCACGTGAGTCGCATCATTTGTCTTGTTACAGGGGACAAAATGAGCCATTTTAGAAAATCGGTCAACACCAACATGAATTGAATCTTGTTTCGCTGTGTTCTAGGCAATCCCCCACAAAATCCAAGCTAACATCTTCATGGATCTTAATGCACCAGGTAATGGCGTGTACAAACCAGTGTTCTGCCCATGACCTTTTGCCACATGACAAATTGTACACCTCTTCACGTGCTTCATCACATCCCTTTCCATCTTCGGCCAATAGAATTTTTCCTTCACAATAGCAATAGTTTTGTCTCTCCCAAAATGACCGCTAATGCCCGGCCATGTGCTATCATTAAATGATTAATTCTCTCATGGAACATGAGGATACACAATTGGTTTGCCTTGAGTAGATAACCATCCTGCAAAACAAATTGGTTAGATGAAAACTCATTACAGTTACTCCATATTTTGCCGAAATCTGATCATCCTTGTAAAGCTCTTTTAAGACCTCAAACCCAACAACATTCACTTGTATAGAGGTCAGCAAAGAATGTCTTTGGCTTAAGGCATCAGCCACCACATTTTGAACTCCAGATTTATGCTTGATGGTAAAGTTGAAAGCTTGAAGAAACTCTACCCATCTAGCATGTCGAACATTGAGCTTCTGTTGGCTGTTGATGAACTTCAAAGCTTCATGGTCAGAATATAGAACAAATGGTTTTGGCAAGAGATACTGACTCCAATGCTTCAAGGCTCGACAAATAGCATACAACTCTTTGTCATAAGTTGAGTACTTTTTGTGAGATGCATTCAATTTTTCACTAAAGAAAGCAATTGGTCTGCGTTCTTGGCTAATAACAGCACCAATACCAATATTGGAAGCATCACATTCAACTTCAAAAACCTTGTTGAGATTTGGAAGTGATAAGATAGAAGCTTTTATCATCTTCTTTTTAGGCACTAAAAGAACTGGGACAGCACAAAGACTCATTCTTTCCCTCACTAACCCTTTAGTGATAAGCTCATCAACCTGCCATTGTAATTCTTCATGTTCTATAGGACTCATTCGATAGGCTGACTTATTTGGCAACACAGCACCTCGAACAAGATCAATACAATGCTGTATGTCTCTCATTGGAGGAAGGCCTGGTGGTATATCATTTGGTATAACATCATGGTATTCTTCAAGAAGATATTTCATCTCCTGAGGTGGTTCGTTACTAACTTCATTTTCTTCTAACAACAAGAACACATAAATTTTACTTCCCTTCTCCAACTCTCTTCTACATGCTGTTTGGGTAAGCAAAGCATTTTCCTCCCCTTTAGTAGGTTTAGGAACACCTTCTAACTTTGAAGGACCCAAAATAACTTTGACCCCATCTTTAAAGAATGTATAAGTATTCCTATAGCCATTATGCATTACTTTCCTATCATACTGCCATGGTCTACCAAGAAGTAAATGACAAGCATCCATAGGAACAACATCACACCATCTTTCGTCTTTGTACTTTTTCACAATAGAAAATGAAACAAGGCAGCGTTTGTTTACCTTGATCTCCTTATCTTTCCGAAGCCATGAAATCTTGTAAGGCTGATGATGCTTCTCTGTCTGAAGGCCAAGTTTATCAATCATCTCTGTAGACAGCACATTTTCAAAGCTGCAACCATCAATAATAAAGTTGCACATCTTGCCATGAGAAGAACATCTGCTATGACAGATATTTCTGCGAAGCCAATCATCTTCTCGTTCTTGGGCAATACTCAAACTCCTTTGAATAAGAAAGAGAGAATCACCTCGATTTGCATAAGTGACTTCCTCTTCATCAACAAATTCTGG
>SNVD02001534.1:0-14911 GCA_013180625.2 Boswellia sacra
ATGAGAGGCAATCGCTGTGGATGGTGAATTCGTGCACAGCAAAGGGCCGTGTAGAGCAATCGCGCGCCGCTCGTCTGTGTGCACGATTGAGATATGCGCAACGTGGCCGTTAGCAATTCTCAACACTGTGTCTACACTCATCAATCATGAGCAAGAGACATCGAACAATCTCGTCTTGAGAAGCCATCGTCGAGACCAAGTGATGTGATTGAGTCCGTTACAACGGGCCTTGAGTTGAGGCCTCGGCGATTTGTACGATCCAAGCTGCGCCACCAATGTCTCTGACGCTGCGCGTGCCGGCTCGTTCCGAGCCGCCATCTCACACTCACACACACTCTACATCTCTGTCTCTCTCTCTGTCTCTTCTACGCACACGGCCTCCAGTTACAACAAGACGCAATCGCGTCATTTACCTGTATAGTCAGTATTTATCACACTCCACCCAACAATCAATATTCTCACATTATGCTGATCAAGGTTAAGACACTCACCGGCAAAGAGATCGAGATCGACATCGAGCCGACTGACAAGGTTGAACGGATTAAAGAGCGCGTTGAGGAGAAGGAGGGGATACCGCCGGCTCAGCAGCGACTCATCTTCGGAGGTAAACAAATGAACGATGACAAAACGGCTGAAGAGTACCGAGTCACAGGCGGCTCAGTGCTTCACTTAGTATTAGCCCTCAGGGGTGGTTGTGGCACGTGATGACCATGATGGAGTGCATCTCATAGTCAGTGTCAGACCAAATCGTGGGTTTGGCTAGAAATGATCCAATAAAAGACTCAAAAATAAGTCTGCATTCGGCTCCCTCCTCACACAAACAAACTCACATACGCTCAGAACTTGAAGTCCAAGACATGCGCACAGGTGAATGCTACAACTTGTGCAGGTGAATGTTGTGCGCAAGTGGTCAGCACCGTGTCGTTGTTCTAACCGGTGTGCACCCATTGATGAGCTGATGGAATCCATTCACACAATTGTTTACACAATTCTTATTCGTCTTCCAGAAAATGAAGGCACAACTAAACACTGGCAATCTGAAGAAACCGGAAGATCTGGTCGGAGACAGCAAACCCAAACTCGATGGCAGACAATCTGAACTTGTTGCAAAATTTTGGATGCTGATTCCAATCACGTTAGCATCATTTGCTTGCAGATTTTGGCGCCTCAACCACCCCAATGCGGTTGTCTTCGACGAACTACACTACATAAAATTTATCTCGCTCTATGCCAAGCGGATATTCTTCTTTGATCCTCAACCGCCATTTGGCAAACAGATATTTACTCTTTTTGCCAGTCTTGTGGGATTTCAAGGGGATCTCAGCTACTCACAAATAGGAGACCTATACAAACCGACTGTGCCAATATACACACTCAGACTGTTTCCATGCGTCCTAGGAACTCTAATCGCACCTTTAGGCTACCTGATTTCGCTGGAGATTGGGTTCAGTGTTTTGCCAGCGACACTTGTGGCATCTGCTTTAGTGTTCGATAATGCATTGATACTCTCATCAAGAATAGTACTATTAGACTCAATACTGTTGTCACTGATCATGTCGAGTGTCTACACCTATCTGAAGTTTGCAAGGAATCATCATTTAATATGGCTGCTCATATCCTGCACGAGTGTCACACTTGCCGTCTGCACAAAATACTCAGCGATCTATTCATATTTCCTTCTGGTCGGTCTAGTTACCTACTCATGGTGGAATTCATTGGCGAAGTCAAACTCAAAGACATGGTCACGCCGAGCCATCGTCTACAGTGCTTGCTTGTTCATACTTCCCCTGTCGATATACATCAGCATCTATTATGCCCACTTAAGTTGGCTCACGAAAGCCGGCCCACACGATAGCATCATGACAAGCGCATTCCAAGCGAGTCTTGAGAATGGTTTGGCATCAATCATTAAAGGCCAACCCTTGGAGATCGTTCATGGATCTCAATTAACACTGCGACACACTCACGGGAGAAGCTGTTGGCTTCATTCGCACGATCATCTATACCCTGTCAAGTACTCGGATGGTAGGGGTAGTTCGCATCAACAACAAGTCACATGCTACTCATTCAAGGATGTCAACAACTGGTGGCTAGTGAAGAGACCGCACATTGACGAACTTGTTGCCGCCGATTTGAATGACAAAATCAAAGATGGCGACTTGATACAGCTTGTACACGGTCTCACTGGGCGTACCTTAAACTCCCACGATGTTGCATCGGCTATGAATCCGTACAGTCAGGAGGTATCCTGTTACGTAGACCATAATATATCAATGCCTGCACAGAACATTTGGCGTGTTCATCTCCTGAATCCGCATGAGACCAACAACTATTGGCACACTATAAACTCTGTGACACAGTTGATACACCTCAATTCGAGCCTCGCTTTGAGATTCAGCGGAAGACAGCTACCTGATTGGGGTTTTCATCAACATGAGATTGTAGCGGATCGAGATCTAAAGCACGAGGATACTATGTGGAATGTTGAGGAGCATCGTTACACCAAGAGTGAGGATCAGAAGGAACGCGAGTATCAGCTGACACAAGCTGAGTTTGTACCCTTAGAACCTACTTCAATGACATTTCTGGACAAATTCATAGAAGTCCATCAGAAGCTTCTCAGCTATCAACAGGAGGCAGTAAAAGATCATCTCTACGCAAGTGAGGCACCAATCGATTGGTTATTCATGTCCACGGGTACAGCTTATTGGGTCGACAACTTCGCAGCTACCGGAACTTCTCAAATATTCTTCATGACTAATGTCAACAACAACCTAAATGCGATAGTCTGCCTCCTAATCTTTGGATGTATTATCGGTTGTTACATTTTGATGGGCCGACGAGGCCTTGGTTTACCCATCGAAGACAAAAAGTGGCAGTCGGCAAAATTTGCGGCTGTGCTCATGACGGGAGGCTATTTGGCAAACTATGTACCATACTTCGCTTATGAAAGCCCTCTTTTCCTACACTTCTACCTCACTGCATACATATTTCTCACAATGTTCATCGGAGCTTTAGTTCAACATTTGTACGATCTACCAATTTCCAGATGGATAGCCGATGGTGCATTGGTCGTGATAGTATTAAGAACTGTCGAAGGTTTTTGGAGACTTTCGCCTCTCACTTACGGGTGGCCACTCAGCGCGAAAGAAGTTGAAAGTCTAAGATTGAGTCCAACGTGGCAACTTCTGACTGTGAATAACTAAAACTCAATTCTTGTGCTCCTTAGTTTTGTCATCCTTTGATTGCTCCTCACTGAATAAGTTCTTGAAGTATGCCACATCGTCTAATAACGAGTCCGTAAAACACCTGCTTATCGCTTTGGCGCAGTACTGGCAGCATGCGTCAGAATCCGCTTCAAGGATGTCACGATGGTAGTCACAAATAAGATCCGTCTCATAAGCGTTAACCACGTCCATCCTGTATCTAGCTAACCCCTGACCGATGTTCTTGGCAAGCTCATCTTTGATCATGTGTCTGATTGTCACCACGTAGAGATCTTCGAGACTGAATACTTTGATTGGCTTCATCTTGAAACCTGTCTCTTTATTCAGCCACTTGAGACACCCCAAATCCTGGCGACAGTTTCTTAGTTGAACTGAAAAAACTGTTCTATCGGGAGTTAACATGGTGTTGATTTCCTTGACTATCTTGGAGAAGTCTTGCTCGAAATAGTTGTCCTTGGTGTTGATGCGATCATAGTCGATCTTGTGGAGTTTCTTGTGATCATTAGCATAGTTGACAGACCTGGCCGTTGGTGGTCCCGGATAGAGGAGCCACACTTTGGTGGTGGACGTTCGATCTTTTTTTTGCTTGTCAGCTTCGTTCATGCACCATTTAGTGAGCGAAATTTCAAGTGGCAGGTAGATGTCTCGTTCGATAGGCTCGATAGTGTCTCCCTTGGTATCCAGATCGGCGCACAAGACATTCGTCGAGATGGTCACGAAAGTCTTCTTCCTGAGACTTTTGATGGGTAGCGAATGTATAAATTTATGCACCTCCTCTCGATACGACCATTTGACATGATCGTAATTTGTGATATCATAGTCTGGCGGCGCGACCTGCCAATCAACCAGTTGATTTCTGGCCTCCAGGTTACGCCCAGACATATTGGCATGTGGCAAATGTTCAATGTTGACCTTGGAGCTGTGTTTCAACGATGGGTCTGCTTGACTCAGGTGGTCAGACGCAGACACGGTAACCTCGAAAGGTTAAGAGCAGCACAGGTGACAAGATGGATGCAGACACTTTCGCTCGGATGATTCTTCGCCATGACGCCAGTTGGGTTCGTGCACATTAGGCCGCCTGCGATGATGTTTTTTACCCCTTGAGCGCCTGCGAGGCGCGCGCTCGATTTGTGGGAGATGGAGTTGCGCGCGCAGATCGCAACTCGATCATTTGCTCACCGCGCGCCTTCTGCGCAGTCGTCATAGCGAATTTCTCGCCGGTGGAATGGGGAGCAGTTGGCGCCAGCGTTGAGCAAGCGGTCAGACATATTTCTCAGTTCGCCCATACCGTTCGTCCATGTTGGGTTAGCAGTCGGCGCCATCTTCCTCCGTGAATAATTAGACCTCAGGTCAGCTTAGCGTGACACGGAGCAGCTGCTGGAGGTGCCCACAGACAATCAGTCGTCCACCAAGACGCAAGCTTGACCAAGAAACACATAGCGAGAAACTATTGTCAAGAAACATCAGAGTCAGTCTGCCGATATCTAGATCGAAACAAGAATCAACTTCGCCTCTCTCTCTCTCTTTCTCTGGTGGATATGTTACGCCTGCCAAGCAACACAAGGGTTCGACTTTTGGCGGCTCTAATAGTTGTCGTGACCAGCGAAGCTGTGCCCATCAAACTCTGGAGATGCTTAGCAATCTTGCACAGAAGTCACTGGGTCGAACTCCGGTCGGACTGATGACATCTGCGCTATTGATTATACTCATCCTTCCATCGTTTGCATGCTGCGGCAGTCAGGGCGATTCTTTGTTGGCAGACACACACACGACTCTCTCGCCCCCGTCATCATCACGCTCCCCCGCACAAGAGAGGCTCGAGGGCGCTCATTACGAAGATGTGGAGCTCGCCAGCTCGCAGCCGCTGCCACCGTCTCTACGTCAGTCTCCACAATCCAGAACAAGAATGGATGCTGCAACAGCGGGAGCAATAACAACGCGAACAAGAATGCCCTCCCTAAGTGGGAGAACGTCGCTGCTGGTAACGAGCTATCCAACAATAATGCAAGACAAGCAGCTCACACAATCAACAACCAGCACTGGCTTGATGATGATGGTACCAACAAGCCTTGCGCAATCGCTTGATGATGATGGTACCAACAAGCCTTGCGCAATCGCGTTGGCCCTCCTACACATGGCCTAGCAAGAACTCGACTGCTGTGTTGCATGACGTCTCGGCCACTGCGCCCAAGTTCGTGCGCATCGGCGTTCCATCGGATTCAAAGAAACGACGCGGCGAGCGAGACAAACCGAGCCTCGTGTCGACACGTAGCGGTCGCGTGCGCGAAATGAGCGGAAAGCCCAACGACGGCCACGGCCAACACCATCGGCTCCGTAATGATGTGGCCAAGGGAGCTTTCTCAGCAGCATCACTGACGGCACCACCAGCCGAGTCGACGGAGGCGCTGCTAGTAGATGATAATCAATCGGCCAATCAATCAAACACCGCCTCGCCTCCCCCCAATGGCGCGGCGTCAGCTGTGCCTCCACTCGCGGAAATTCGCACAAGCCCTCCTGACGCGCCCATATTGGGGACTGTCTGGGTAGCAGAGGCCGCCAGATACAACAGCAGCACCGCTATAAGCGACAATGTGCCCAATCGAGATGGCGCTGACGCGGACGATCGCGCCCTCGAAGACGTTGACGACGGTTACGACATCGGTGCCTCGAGTTTGCCTGCGGGCGTGCGAGCGGCCACTGAGAGGCGACGCCGCCCTGAGCGAAATTTGCGTCGTAGACGATGGGTCCACTCGGGGCGCAAGCCTAGAACAATATTCGTGAACCCCTCGGCTTCTTTGGAGGTGTCGATGGGGCCCCCGCATAGATCAAAGCTCGAACAAAGGTGGCACGAAAAATGTCCAAACAGCCCCGAGAACTGTGATACAAAGCCTACACGTGACGAACGCGACGTCGAGCTCGCGGCCTTATCGCACGTGATGCAGAAAAGTGATTTGAAGCAAGAGTCAACGCTGTCCTTGTCGACAACGAGATCTCTGAGAACAAAACACCCGTCTCTTGAGCCGGACCAGCCCGTCGCAAATGTCCAGCCTCTGGCTGATTCGCGTGGCTTCCACAGGACCACCTTATCGGCCACCCCCATGTCAGTTGGCTGGACGCGCTCTGAGGAGTCTGAACGCGACCACGATCAAATCTTATCGTCATCAGCGTCACCATCTGCGATGCGTTCGCATGAACGTTTGCCTCCAACCTCACCCAATCTTAATGGGTCCCTCACTACGGCGACTGCAGCGGCCAGCAAGATTTTTGTCCGAACACAAACAACGCCACCGGTCGATGATTATACCAGCGAGTTTTCCGAGTACGACCACCTCTATTTGCTCCATGACTATCGGCCGACGACGACTAGTGGTCATCGACATAAGAGGCGCCTTGCAACTCCCGTCGCCACAGGCGGTGGCTTGCACCAAAGCTTTGCGCCTCAAGGTGACGACCACCCGATCGCCGAGTCGCTGACGTTAGATAAGATGAGTCAGGTGCGAACCATCTATTTTGGCGGATTTTTTCCGTGGCTTGCCGACGAAAACAGGTTAAGATCGTCGGCCGACGAAATCGACCTGGTTGACGAGAAAGGCACAGGCTATGACCCCCCGGAAGCGGGGCGCAATTTACGCGCCACCAAATCAGCCATGCGAAGAGGCAAGAGTGGAGCAGAGCGTAATGTGGGCCAATATGAGAACAGACGACAAGAGGACAACCCTGCAGAAATCTCTGGCCGCAACGGTCCTCACCTCAAGCAAGCTCTCGACCATGAGTCGTTCACGAATCGATTGGCCTCAAGAGGCAGCATTAGTCTTGCCGCAGGAATGCAGCAGCAGATCAACACAGAGAGTCGACACCAGCTGGGTAAATTCATTTTGCCAGCAGTGCGTCTCGCACTCGACCATATCAATAGCAACCGCTCAATACTGCGCTCTTACAAGCTCGAAGTCGTGCCACGAGATACACAGGTAAGTAGTTTTTTGCATCTTGTTCACGGTCGAGACTCTTTGTTCTAGCGTTCTGCCAATTGAACTCTCTTGATGAGCAAGAGAGTTAAATATCGATAGTGCTCAAATTTAATTTCTGCTCTGGCGTCATCCCAGGCCCATTGATCTGTCCTTTCTCACAGATCATTTCCGCTCCAATGGTTTTATGAGAATGAACCCGCTGATTGTTGCTCATCGATGATGCGCACACAACCCATCAAGCTCCCAATGACGAGCTTGACTACACCCGAACCGTACGCGCTATACACCGTTGCGGCTCACTGCTTCGGGCCGCCGTTTGCCAAGCTCTAGACTAGTCACACGCGCACCTCTACGTCGCCACCAAGTAGCGATAGCGCCGCACCACTAGCGCTGCGGCGCACGGGCCCTCACACTAGACAAAACTTCGCTTGCCTCTTGTGGTGCATTCGATAAGGCGAGATAAGTGACGTTCTATTGAGAGAGTGAGTTGAAATAGATAATGGAATTGAGAACCGATCCGATAAATCAATTGAATGACACAAATCTTCGGCTTACGAATCCTTCGTGAGGTCTTTCTTCGAATGCTGTGCAACTACTGAGACCAACTCATCGGCGAGCATTTATCGTCCGGTGTTGAATCTCGCCAATCGAACTGAATCCGAGATAGCGGATGCGACTACTCGAATGACCCTACCGACATATATGCCGCACTCGGTCAAAGATTATATAACCCCGCATGATCGGTGTTGAGAGTATTCGTTCAAGACATGAAGATGAAGTATCAGATTCTTGAGGGGTCACTTCTCTTCCAAATAGACAACTATACACCGATCGCCTTGTTTCGTTCTCTTGGTCTTGTTGCAATGCCTACAAGAGCCGAACGTTTGGTCAAGTCTTCTCTACTCGAGTCCAGCGAGCAGTTTTCCGAGTGACTCTTGGCCCCGCAACAAAACTCAGCCGAGTGACTCAGCACTTGATATGCGACAAACTCGACAACGCCCAGACTAGAGAACTAGCCCAGAACCATGCGCGACCGTTGAGCCAGCGCCAAGACAAAGCTTCCGTCTAGACGCCTGGGCCCGGATCCATCAATTTAGCACACGCCTCCCCCCCCGTTGTGTGCCTTGTGGTTGGGTACAGCGTTCCAGACTATGAAGACTTGCACCCTCAGAAGAGTCTTGTAGCCGCCTCAACTTTGGGCGCCAACTTCAGTTCAAGTGGACGCTGTCGAATCATCAACGTATATATATATACGTTGATGATTTATATATAGTACGTATATATATTCGTATATAGTTCACGTTGGCTTCCAAACTATGACTATCTGGTCAACTCTCACAGTCGCCGTTAGGCAGTCATTTGTGCACACTGCGTGATACAATGGAGTGGCATATTGCACTTATACAGTCACTCTCTCGTCGCCTCTATCGTTAGAACGACCGCTCTCTCATCTACTGCCAGCCACCTATCATTTATATTCGCCCAGCCGGGGTCGTCGATTTGCCGCTCAGCGACCGTCACTACCATAACCCGCAGAGCAGTAGTCTTGCGGCCAGCGTAGCCCGCCCGCAGCTCGAACAGCTGTCGGGCCGGTGGCGCGCCGCGTCGGCAGATTGAGACAACAAGAGAGTGCAGCTATGTTTGGCTGTCCGACCCGAAGGCGGAAGTGCGAGTACTCACTGACAGATTAAACTCAGGCGAAACAACGAGTGGACACTTTTTGCTCGGCTGCTTGATCGCCTTGGAGCGTCCTTAGCGTGTCCGCAACCCTCACAACCAGCAGACGAGTGCAGACTCTCTCCGTGCACCCCTATGTCTTCTAGAGTATTTTGAGTAAGGAGATCGCTAGCTTGGCGGGCGGGCAAAGCAAGCGTCGCAGTACCAACTCGCCCTAGAATATAAGAGTGCTTGACACGCGAGGAATCGTTAGCCTCCAACGACAGTAACATGTCGCCGTTCTTCGAGACGATCAGCATCTTGGGCGAGCGGTGTAGTTTGCTAGTCCCTCGAACCGCTAATGTTGCTCAAAGCGATGGTTACTGCGACCAAATAAGAAGAGAAGCCATTACGGATTGCATGGCTGGGTGTCGGATGATCTTTCTAGAGCGCGTGCGAACTAGTCTGCGCTCAAGACAAATTATGCCGGTGTCAGCCGTCGATAACCATCAAACTAATTCATTTTGTACCACCCATTGAGGCCTGACCTCACTGGTGCGGTATTGCTGTGGTAGCAGAGCTGGCACGAATGATCGTTGGGTTGACCACATTGACGACAAGCTAGAAACCGCTGCCATTCATTTCAACACTGCTAATGTACACGTAAAGTGTCTGTCTGGCCACCCAAACGATCATGATACCCGATCAATGGAAGTCGTGGGCCTGTCTGTCATCAAACCCTGTCTGACAGGTTCTTGTCTGGCCGTGAGCTAGACAAATTTGCGTCTGCTCGTGCGAAACGCATAAGGTGTTCCTCGTAAATGCGGCAAACTTGGACACCTCTTGTTCAGTCGCTCGCTTTTTTGTGCTCGCACCAGCGCGAACGTAATTTTCTGGCTCAGGTGCACTGATTGAAAGGCTTGCGGACCCAATACACATATTTGATCAGTCCCTCTTTGTTTTTGGGCCTACTGTGTCATACAAAAGTATGTCACAGGTAGTGTGCTGTTATTCTATCGGCTCTGTGAGAGGAACCATGTGAGCTATTCTCGGAGGTTTTCAATCACTCGATGGTTTGCGAACATTAACGAAACCACCCTATGTTCGCCCGTTAGCGAGTGTTCCAAGTGCACGCGCTTGCGATTTGTGCACATGGGCGGCCCGCTCGTCTGACTCGGCAATAGCTAAACAATCTCGTTCGCTTTCTCAAACGAGTCATGAAATCCAAATGGATTCCGGTTGGCCGGAAGTTGCGGCAGGCCGGCAGCGAGCACAAATAAAAATGGAGAAGACTGTCCAAATATGCGCTCAAACGTATCGAGTTATTCGCAATCGTTTGGACGTAAACACGAGCGCATGTCTATCTGTCGTGCCCCTTTCCGCTTGTTTGTATGCGTGCAGACTCGTCTGTATGTCCAACGCAGGCGCCCACACCCAGAACATAAGTTCAGCCTCTTGGCGGTCAGATTCTCAGATAGCATAGCGAAACTTGTGCTGTAACGCAAGCAGCTGATGCGTGCGGACCGCAAGACCTCGAGAGCGAGGCTGGCGCGTCGACCCACTTAAGCCACTTGTAAGGTTTTCTAACAGGAGTCAAAAGCGTCGGGTCGAGGGGCAAGCAGTAAAGTCGCCGCACCCGGCCCACTTATTTCAAGAGATTTGCAGATGGGCGTTTGGTTTGGTTCTGTGGGTGTGCAAGCGAATAACTTTAAAATTTGTGCAACATTTTACACGAATGCTGAGCGCATGTGTGTATAAGTGGGGCGATTACCGTTGGATGCCCGCGGACGCTAGCAACATTCATCAATCGTCTTCCAAGCCTAGTTGGGCCAATTTGACCCGGGGGCGGTCCAGCATGAAGGCTTTCAGGCAAGCATGCAGGCCGTGGAGAGATTCATTTGCCCCGATGCGCAAGCGCATCTCACGTGTCCCCGCATCTGTCTCCTGCAGGACTGTGTAATCATGAACTCTAAGCCAATGCTGACTGGCCCATCCAGCTTGTGGTGAAGTTTCAGAGGGCATGTTTGTGCCCATATCCAATGGGCTGGTGGTCGGCGTTGCATTCCGTTAGCGTGTCGATTTAAAATTTGGGGCTCACATTGATTGTGGTGGTACAAAAGTAGCTTATCTTCAAAGTCCCCCAGATGTAGTGAATTGGCAGTTCTTGGGTCCGCTACATCTGGATCGCTGCCTAAAGTGAGCACGATCGTCTGGTGGTCCGCCGGACGTTACGCATTCATCTGTACATGCTAGCATGACCAGGCTGAGCCCTGGAATTTTCTGTGCGGTAGCGCCCGTAGAACGTTAGATTCTGCTCGTCCTCGCTGTTGGTGTAAAACAAATGAGGGCCCACCATATTGGCACTTTGGCAAATTGTTCGGCTTTGTACGAGAACTCTCCAGCGTTGGTCGTTGTCCAAGGCGGTAGGTCCGAGCGCGCGTCACGCCAAGACGCTCTCGAGTGAGCTGGTACATTCCAGTGCAATCTTGTAGTGGTCATGGTCGACCGGAGTGGCGAGTGTCGCATGCAAGAGTCGCCAGCGTCGCTGACACTTGCGCGCATTGTGACTTAGGGCTGTATGCACGCCTGTGTGTGGGGCCGCCTTCGGGCGGTTGCGTCCGGCCCTGAGGCCGTGGGCATTGACTAAGCCGGTTCAACGCTGCTAGCTCTTGACATTAGCGCTCGGAATAGCTTTTGATTTGCGCTCGTCGTGATGAAATGATTTCCGTGAGAGCGTCCGCCGGCACCCTCGCTGGTTTCGCTTGCTGACGCCAGAGTGTCGTCATTGTAAAGGAGCGCCACCAACGTCCGACCTTCACCGTGCCGCAACCACTCTGCGGCCGAACCAAGGCACAAAGCAACGGACGCCCCAGCGCCTCTACAGCTGCGGCCTCCACTAACGGAGGGAGCAGAGAGGGGCCAGACACAGTGGCTGCAACCCGTCGAGATAGATGAGCTCCGCGTGGGTTGCCCTCATGCATGGCCAAGCAGCCAGCGTCCGGGCACCGTCTTGCGAGTTTGGCTAAAACTCTCTGGCTGGCACCATAAGGCTCCTGAAAAGCTCACCCATAACGGGCATGCTTCTCTCCGCAACACCAACGCCTCAATCTGGATGGCCATGCTTGTGGCAGGCGCGGCATTTCGGTCATGATAATCATTATCAGCGTCATCAAGACGGCGTTGTCTTGCGCCTCATGGTTCTCGAGCCAACAGGGCGCCTTGCTAACTTGTGAATTTTTTGCTATGGAATTTGGTGTCAAGCTAGGCAATGTCGACATGACACACGCATGAAGGTTTGAGAAAGAGCTCATTGCAACATCTGAAGAGGAAAGAGAAAGATAGAAAGTGAGAGAGAGAGAGAGAGAGCCAGTCCAATCGGGGTGCAAGAGATGATCCTCACGAGCTCATAACTCTCACCCGACATCAAATCATGCTCACGTCAACTTCAAGCACGTACTGCGCGCGGACGCCATCGTCGACGAGAAACACTTCAAGGAGTCGCGACGTGTCTCATTCCCTCCACAGACCCTTTGTGGGCGGGTGCACGCACTTAGCGAGACCCACATACGCGTGCCTCTGGGTGTGTGAGTATGTGCGAGACGCGTGTCGTCACTGTTTTTGTTTCAACTCAGAGAGGGCTGATTTCAAACTAGCAGACATGGAACCAATCCCAACGCGACTGGAACGCTCTTTTCCGTCGTCGAGCACGCAACATCCGTGCTGAGAGCGAAATTAGGGACTCTGAAGAGTGTCTTTGACACAGCTAGCAGGTTAGGGGAGCGCACCATAGATCATCGGTCCAGTGTTGTCGTGGTGGTGGTCATGATGGTCATGTTCTGGCGACGACACTCAATGAGCGCGCTTCAACTTCCTGCGCGCACGCGCCGGGTCTGTCTACGCTCACTTTGTGACCGTGTTGTCCGCTGCACCCTCCCGGCTACTAGGGTCCGCTGACGGGTTTTCAAGGTTGTAATTAGCCTAATTAGCATGGGTGGGCAGTTCTAGTTCCTGCCTCGCGAGCTAGTTAATGTAGAGGCGGCGTGTCCGCTAGTCGTCGGCGAAATTGGCCACGACGAGTGGACAAGCCGTTGGCCACTCGCTGATCTCGAACGACATTTCCTGACCCATGGCCGTCGCGTTGTCTGATGGGATTCCGCCTGCGGCAGCATTCACTTCACAGAGTTGTTGGCTCAAGTGCCAGCGGACCCACGCCGCAACGACTTTGGATGGCTCACCCAGCCGGAGACTGACAGGCGCTAGTCCAGTGTGAGGCGTCGATAAGCGAGAAGGAGGGGCACCCATGTGGCTCTCAAACAGATATTATTGACAGATATGTCACGGGCACGCACAAAAATCTACGACCCCACAATTTTAGCGTGCGGCTAGCAGTTGGTCGGGTTGCTCGGGGCCCCTGTCGTGGCTTGTAGGCCGCGGCTTGTGCTGCTTCTGCGGCTCATCCGATTGCTCTGCTGCCAAACTCACTCGGAAGCCCGGTTGGGTCCAAACGCCCGCTTGGCCTCGGACGCCCGTAACTTGATACTGCTAGAGCGCTGGCGTCCTAGCGGATGTGAGCCTCGAGAGTTTGAGATCAGTAGCACGCCGACTCTCTCTCTCTCTCTCTGTCTGGGAATGCTGTTTGAGTCCAAGACCAGTGTTTGTCTCTCTCCGGCCTGCACACAACCTCGCTCTCGTCCTAAAGAAGAGGATGGAGCTCTTTCAATTGCCGCCTACAGGCTCCACTTTCGCCACGGGATCAATTTCATCCGATTGTTAGATTTGAGTGTGTCGTCCATGCGCCGGCCAGTGGCCACCACCGAAGCACCAAATTGAGGTCCGAGCTAGAGACGGAGAGTACTCGGCCCGACTCAGCGGTGGATCTTTTGCTCCCCCTCTCTCTCTCTCTCACACACACACACACACACACTCACAAATTGAGAACAAACTTTGTGGATGCCACCCGCCCGGTTTGTGTGTAAAATTGACCACCACTGGCGCTAGATCGGGACTCAGTCAGAGCTTCGCCTAGTCGAGTGCTAGTGCTGGCCGCTGGCGGCAACTTATGTCGAAAAGCGCGAGATGGAAACTAAATTGAACTCGTCCATCTCACTCGCGCCTCCATGCTCACTGGTGTCCATTTAGATTGCCCCGACTGATTGTTTCGCGCGCCACTCGTTCAAATTCGTTGAGCTCTTTCCGGCGCCACCACCACCGCCGCTCACTATTTGACAGCCTCCAGGCCATTGCCGAGAGCGTCCACACTGCAGATGACCTGACGCCGCCCGCGACCACTTGACAGTCATATGATGTGTCGGCGTTGGCGACAAAGAGGTGCACTAGTCGGCACACCCTCGGCCACCGCCAGGTAAGCGAGTGAGTGCTCGGTACAGTTGGCGACCGAGCAGGTCATTATGAACGCACTTCAATTGAAAAGTTTCGAGTGTCTGTGTGCTTATGTGCGTGTATGTGTGTGAGTTTGTTTTGTTTGCCACCTCTACGATGACCATAAGCCGCTTCGCCTGCAGCCTAGGCCAACTGGCGGTCAGCCTGCTCGGTCTGGCCATCATCATCCAATCAGTTGCAGGCGCGCCTCACGAACTCGTTTGGCTGCGCATAAAGTCTGACCCAAACCTCAAGAGTCTATTTGACTGGACCGAGTTCGCAGCTTCAAAGGGCGATACGTTGGCTCAAGCACTCGCAAAGCGCCACTTGGAACCACGCGCGTCACAACATGATGACCGCCGGTTGCACCTGTACAGACTTGCCGAACTCGACCTGGAGACGCCTATCGACTCCCTCGAGCTCAAACAGCGCAACCAGCTCTACCTGACTGACGAAGACCTGATGGACCGGATGGATGGCTAATCAGACGGCCCCGCTCTACTGGCCAATCGGCGGGCGTGTGGGGGCACTCTGCCGCAGTAAGGCGTCTGTGTAATCTCTCTGCCTGTTTTAATCTCTACGCACCGGTGGCAACGTGATCAAAATCCGCCTGCTATAGTTGAGTGCTGAACCTCGCCGGTTTGCCCATTCGCGTTGGTAGTTCGCTCGCCGGCGGTGCAC
>SNVD02001538.1:0-14766 GCA_013180625.2 Boswellia sacra
TGTATTTTCCAATTGCAATCTCTGATCACAATTTTGCTACTAATGATTGGAAATTCATGACATTTACGGATCAAGATTTCTAATCTAGCAATAGACAACAACAGATTATATTCAGTTGGCCATTCCAAATACAATCAGTAAGCAATCATAAGCATTAGATATGGGAAAATACAAGCAACTTCAAATAGAGAATTGGATAACAACTTCTTGCACAATCAACTCACAAAAACCATATCAAGGGCTTTGAAATCACCCTCAACCCTGTCTCTTATACACATCTAGATGTGTATAAGAGACAGATACAATACAGAGAAATTCCAAAATTGAAAAGGAAAGAAAGAACTTAGCAAATTCTGTGAAAATCTTCTTTGTAGATGAATCTTCTTGGAATTGTAGTTCCTCCTCTTTCAAAATCTTCTTTCTCCTTCAAGAACTCCAAGGGATGAGAGAAATCCAGAAATGCACCTCCTCCCACGTTTTTCCCCCCTCAAGTTCTCAAAATAAAACCCTAAAATGTGTTTAAATACTCTGCTACAGTGACTTGCTACAGTGCCCCCATTATACAGCTACAGTGGTGTGGAATTACATTTCTACACTTCTCCACTGTTTTTGTGATCATTACAACTTTCGGTACGCTGAATGGATTCATAAACCGTAAATTTCTCCAAAAAGTAGACTTCGAGATCTTTTCAACGGTATATGATATGTCATCGGGTTCATTGTATATCAATACAATTAAATCCGAGAAGATGGTTGACTAGCAGAGGTGAAAATGAAGGGTTTTACTCCATTTTTTGTGCAAGTTGCTCCAAAACTCCTACAAACATCAAAACCACACCAAAACATAAAAATACCAAGAAATATAGCAAAGAAACATGGACGAATTGATATGAAAATGATATATAAATAGACACTTATCACGAGGTTTGACAAAACCTCCACACTGGTCTCCCACATGTGCTTATGTCATGGGTAGTCATATGGTTTGTCAAAAAAAAAAAGAAAACTTGAAATTAAAACAAACAAAGTCAACAAACAACAACAACAGAAAGACAACACTAATAATCAAATCAAACAAAACAAGAAAAAATAAATTTCAACAATAATAACACACATTGAAATATACTACTGGCTGACATCTTCCTCTGGTTTTACGTCCAGTAACGGCTGAAATGCCTTCTATGAGTTGGGGATTTGCTTCTGATAGGTGTCTATTTATGTATTACTTTCATATCAATTTGTCCATGTTTATTTGCTATATTCCTTGGTATTTTTATGTTTTTGTGTGGTTTTGATGTTTGTAGGAGTTTTGGAGCAACTTGCACACAAATGGAGTAAAACCCTTCATTTTCACCTCTGCTAGTCAACCATCTTCTCGGATTTAATTGTATTGATATACAATGAACCCGATGACATATTATATACCATTGGAAAGCTCTCGAAGTCTATGTTCTGGAGAAATTTACGGTTTATAAATCCATTCAGTGTACCAAAAGTTGTAATCAAAACAGTGTGAGAAGTATAGAAATGTAATTCCACAAATCACAGTAGCATGTATAATACGGGACACTGTAGCAGGTTAATGTAGCAGAGTATTTAAACACATTTTAGGGTTTTATTTTCATAACTGGAAGAGTGGAGAACGTGGTGGAGGCTGAAGCTCTGGAATTCTTTCATCTCTTGGAGTTCTTGAAGGAGAAAGGAAGCTTGGAAAGAGGAAGAACTACAATCCAAAGAGAATTACATCAAATTTGCTAAGTTGTTCCCTTCCCTTTCATTTTCTGGAATGTCTCCATGTTGTATTGTATTTACCACGTTCTTAAACATGTGTAACTGAATCTGAATTGGTTGAGGGTGATTTCAAAGCCCCTGATATGGTTTTTATAAGTTGATTGTGCAAGAAGTTGTTATCCAATTCTCTAATTGAAGTTTCTTGTATTTTCCTATATCTAATGCTTATGATTGCTTGCTGGATTGTATTTCGAATGGCCAACTGAATATAATCTGGTTGTTGTCTATTGCTATACTAGAAATCTTGATCCGTAATTGTCTTGAATTTCTAATCCTTAGTAGCAAAATTGTGATCAGAGATTGCAATTGGAGAATACAAACCTAAGTTAAATAATCCGAGCTTGTGTGTTTATTGCTTAGATCAACCTATCTTTCTTATCGTAATGCATCCATTGAATTAAATTTAGAGAGATTGTTCTAAGTTGTTTAATGGATAGAGATTAAATAAGAGCCTGTTTTATTTAACAACAAAGTAAGGAAAGATTGGGATAACAGAGCTTGTTTTTATCTACGATTGATAATTTCAATGGTGTAATTGGATGACAATTCTATGATTAATTCGCAAATCCATATCTTGTGGTAGAGAAGGATCCCTTAACCAGATTTCTCTCATTGATCTTGCATTCAAATTAACTTCTGTTTTGTTATTCTTAATTTGCATTCTTATTTCATTTAGTTAATCATAATCACCAAAAACCCCACACCTGTTTACATTTTATTGTTGGCTAAAAAATAGGAAAATAACACAATTCATTAGAATTAACATACCTCGTTGGGAACGATATCTATTATCACTTAACATTACTTTGTGCGACAGCTAGTATACTTGCATAGTTTCGAACATCATTCAAGTTTTTGGTCTACACGGTTGCCGGGAATGATTTTCTAATCGATTTGTTATTTTGTTTTCATTGTTGATTCGTTTTTTTTTTTTGTTTTTCTTTTCTGATTGTTTGTGTTTAGGCAACATGGCAGTAAACTTCCAACAATTCAGTAACCGATTTGAGCCACAATTACATTGGAGTGTAAATGAGGTAAGCACTCATAACATTGAACAACAACTTTCTGAGCTAACTTATCTTGTGGAAAACATGGCTGCAGGAGATATGCAGAAACCTTATGCATGTGGGGTATATTCTAACATGGAGCATCCAATGGACATGTATCCAACTTTACAAGAAGAAGATATGGAACGAGCCAATGCCATGGGTGGATTTCCAGGATAACCAAGGCAATGGTATGATCCCTTCTTCTCTAATACTTACAATGTCGGATGGGGAGATCACTCTAATTTTAATTACTGGAATCATCAACCGATTGCCCCAAATGCCATACCAAATCGGCCACAAGGTTTTAATCAACCTAGAGTGCAGCAACCATTTCAAATGCAACCACCACCAATGCCACAACCAGCACCACAACCAGCTCCAGAAAACTCAGGTATGTCACTCCAGGAGATTGTTAATGCACTTGCCACTAACACAATGCAATTCCAGCAGGAAACTGGGGCAAGTATCCAAAACCTGGCAAATCAAATGGGACAATTGGCTATAGCATGAGCAAATTCAAGGGCCAAGACTCAGAAAAATTATCTTGTCAAACGGTGATCAATCCAAGAGAGAATTCTTGTGCGATAACTTTGCAAAATGAAGAGCAATTAGATGTCCTGCCAAAGAAATCACAAAATGATGAAGGAGATGACACCACTTCCACCATGAACAAAACACTGACTTCTCAGGTAAATCCTATAACTCCCATTCCTTCATATGTTTCTCCTCCATTTTTTCCTAGTAGATTTGCAAAATCGAAGGAGGAACAAGAACAAGAAATCCTGGAAACTTCTCACAAAATCGAGGTAAATATACCACTTCTGGATACTATCGAGCAGGTACCTCGTTATATAAAATGTCTCAAGGAGTTATGCACCAGCAAGAGAAAGTTAAAAGGAAATGAGAAGGTAAGTGTGGGGGAAAATGTTTCAGCTGTATTACAAAGAAAAATTCCTCCGAAATGCAAGATCCAGGTACGTTCACCATTCCATGCACCATTGGTAATACCAAGTTTGAAAGAGCTATGTTAGATTTAGGAGCATCTATTAAGGTCATGCCATATTCTATTTATACTTCTTTAAATCTTGGACCTTTTGCGAAAACTGGTTTTACCATTCAACTCGCTGATCATTTTAATGCATATCCCAAAAGAGTTGTGGAAGATGTGCTTGTGCAAGTGAATCAATTGGTTTTCCCAGCAGACTTCTATGTCCTTAAAATAGAGGATGAGACATCTCCTAATCCAACTTCGCTTCTTTTAGGGAGACCATCCTTGAAAAATACTAGAACCAAGATTGATGTTCATGATGGCATTTTCACCATGGAGTTTGATGGCAAAGTGATCCGTTTTAATATTTTCGAGGCAATGAGGTACCCTAGTGACTTGCATTCTGTTTTTGCAGTTGACATTATTGATTCTCTGCCACAACAATGTTTCGAGTTAACTGGCAAGGATGGATTGGAAATGGCTATTAGTGAGCACATAGGGACAGAAAATTTCAAAGAACCAAGAATGTTGATACAAGTGTCCAAAGAAATGGAGGAAGCTATGGCATGCTTAGATGAGACTATAGCTATAATCAAAAACAGGTATGATGTTTCGTACATTGAATTGCCTTTATCTAATGAGAAACTTCTTCCTTCTGTGATGAAAGCCAATACCTTGGAGCTTAAGCTATTCCAGATTATTTGAAGCATGTGTTTTTGGGTGAGAATGATTCTTTGCCAGTTATAATAGAAATGGGCCTTGCACCACTACAAGAAGAGAAACTTGTCCAAGTACTTAGAGATCACAAAATAACTTTTGGGTGGACGATTGCTAACATCCAAGGCCCAGCCATATGCATGCAACAATTCGTGTTGGAAAAAGGATCCAAGCCCACTAGAGAAGCACAGCAGAGATTGGACCCTCCCATGATGGAACCAACGTCGGGCTGAGGACGTTAAACCAAGCGCTTATTGGGAGGCAACCCAATGTTTTTGAAAAATAAATAAAAAAAATAAAAGAAAAATAAAATAAAATAAGGTAACAATGATCGATTTTTGTGTCTTGAGGACATTCCTTTCGTAGGCCATCAAATTGATCAGGTTTTATCTTTCTTTGCCATCTATCTTATTTGTTTTTATATTTTTTATTTGTTTTTGACTTTTGTTTGCTATTGTGTTGTTATCTCTTTTATGTGTCTTTAGTTTCGTTTCTGCTCTTTTCTTTTCCTTCCTTTTGTTTAATTTGATTATTCCGTACTTCGAATTCATTTGTGTAACAACTTGAGGAAACATCCAAACGGGAGCTAAAGTCATTGCTCTAAGGATTGAATCGTGCATATCTGGGAGAAGAACAAACTCAAACGGATTACTAGTAATATCTTTCCTTTTCTCCTCTTCAATGGATGTCGATATCTTTCTGTCGAACCTTCGTAAATATTTCCCTTCACTTCCTCAAAATGCTGTGCCTAAAATTTATAAAGTACGGATGATTAGACTTTGGGCGTTGATGCTTCTAAATATGCCTGCGGATATCCGATGGCTTATCGAAGCCAAGGTGAGATTGTCCGGTGAGCCTGATATTAATCTCGCAAAATTCATGCCTGGTCTAGGAAAGAGCTACTACGCCAAGAGGCGAAGAGCGAAAAGGTTACAAGTATGTTATAAATGTACTAGATGGAATTGTAACCAGACTTGTCGTTCATTAGGTTTTGTGTCCAAGAATAGAGAAGATAAAATTTCATTTATTAAGAATGGTTTGAGTAATGAGTCGCTGGATAATGTTTTGTTAACTCTTGAGTCACATTCTTGTGGACTTGTTCAGCGTGAATTGCTTAATCTATTGACACAATTTCGTGATGAATTGCAGTGTTATAGTCTAGGGAATCTGACTAAAAACGACCCTGTTTGCCAGTTTATAAGAAAACTGGATGGGAAGCAAATCCCCGATCATAGAAGGCGTTTCAGCCGTTACTGGACGTAAAACCAGAGGAAGATGTGAGCCACAATCACAACTACTTGTATATTTGAATGTGTGTTGTTATTATCAAATTTTTTTTTCTTGTTTCGTTTGATCTGATTATCAATGTTGTTTTTGTGTTGTTGTTGTTTGTTGATTTTGTTTGTTTTAATTTCAAGTTTCTTTTTGACAAACCATATGACTACCCTATGGCATAAGTACACGTGGGAGACAAGTGTGGAGGTTTTGTCAACCTCCACCGAAAGTGTATCTCTATTTTTTATGCTTCACGTGGGAGACAAGTGTGGGGTTTTTGTCAACCCCCACCGAAAGTGTATCTCCATTTTCCATGCTTCACGTGGGAGACAAGTGTGTAGGTTGTGTCAAACCTCGTCGAAAGCATATCTCATTTTTTCAAATCTTGGGGCGATAAATCTGCATCGAGCAACCCCCACCGAAATTATGTCCCCAGGTGTCAAATTTGAGAGTTTTACGTGTGTATATATCCATTTTGCATATTCTCAAATGTCATTTTATAACCTGTCTTGTACTTGAATCGCATAATACCTAACGTACATCATTGTCTTGCAAAAGTTTAGAGCACTTTTAGAAATGGAGAAAACACCAATTCGGCAATTCCAAAATATATGCGTATTTTGTGGATCGCAATTTGGTAAAGATGGAGAGTTTACCACAGCAGCTCTTGATCTTGGTAGGACATTAGCTGCGAGGGGTAATAATTTGATTTATGGAGGGGGTAGTCTTGGGTTAATGGGGTGTGTGTCAACAGCTGCATCCCTAGGAGGGAGCAAAGTTCTCGGCATTATCCCTAAACCATTAGCTGTACGAGATATCGTAGGCAAAACAATCGGGGAAGAGTTACAGGTCTCTAGTATGCATGAGCGTATTGCACATATGGTTGTTAAGTCCGATGCATTTATAGCTTTGCCTGGTGGTTATGGTACATTAGAGGAGATATTTCAAATCACTCTTGGGCACAGCTAAACATCCATCGGAAACCCATTGGTTTGTTAAATGTCAATAATTTTTTTGATGGTTTGTTGTCCTTTCTTGATCAAGCAGTAGAAAAAAACTTCATCTCACAGTCGGTGAGGCAAATCCTGGTTACAGCTTCAACTGCAGGGGAGTTAATTGACAAATTACAAGCATTCGTCTATTCGCCTGATCCAACAATATCTCAGATAGATTGGTTTGGAGAAGGCAATAAGAGGCGTAAACTGGATTTAACGCTCCATCTGTAATCTCTATCAGCTGGTTTGCTTTGTTTTCGTTTGCTTTCTTTTTATTGTGTTTATTTGAGTTTTTTATGTCATTTCTTTTTGAGTTTTTTTAGGTTGTTTCTTTTGTCCCAGGTAATATTTTCTAATCTTGGTTTTTAGAGTGGTGGCTTAAAAAGTGTAAGTCCTCTTGAAACGCATTTTGGATCTCTTTAATCCATAATGGCTGAATAAGGAGGCTAACTTCTAAACTTTGTAGACCCATTCTAACTAACTTGTTTTTGTTTGCTGACTTATTGAACTTTGTTATTTTATGAGTGAGTTTAGTTTTCCGTAATTTAGAGTTGTTATGTGTTTTTATCTTTATCAGTTTCGATTTAAAAAAAAAAATTGTGAAAAAACCTGAGAATGGCAGAATATGGGGTTTCCTTAACCCTTGAAACACATTCTTCCTTAATAACTTTGTAGTTTGTTTATTTCATGTTGTTTGAAGTGTCTTGTTTCTTGTTTTGTTCTTTCAGAATAAAGGTATATAGGCTGGAAACCTTAAGTCTGCGGGCTACTGGTCCTAAGGATTGTTGAAATATACAATCTTGACTCAGGTGTAACAACGCCACGTACCTCTTTTCTTGCATTTTGTGGGTCGATGATAAGATAATGATGAATTAAGAATAACTCTTGGAAAATGATAAATGATGCATGGATCTGTGTGCTTGAAATGTTTATTGGTTTCGCTTTGCTTTTGATTCCTTGCGCAACATTGAGCACTGAGCTATTATCACTGAGTTATTTGTTCACTTAGAGAAAGTTTATGTAATTTAAATGTTTCTTCAGATTTCAATGAATTCTAGAACTGGTTTGATGGTCACTCGAGGCGAAATCCTAGACTGTGCAACATTGGGGAAATGATTTAGGCCATCTTTGGACCGTTTGAGCCTTAATAGCCAACCTTGACTGAAATTGATCCCGAGTTACCCCTTTGAGCCTGTGTAAGCCTTTTTCTTTATTAACTCACTAAAAGATTTTCTAACCTCAAATAAATTTGTTCCAAACAATTTATCCCTTACCTATGAGCATGTACATCATTCACAATTAAATTTTGAGCTATGTTTTGGTTTTTGGAAGTTAGAGGAGGTTGGGATGTGTCATGAGCAATGCAAGTGAGTTCTATTATGTTTGAAAAAAAAAGATAAAAACAAAAAAAAAGTCAATCTGTACTTATCGTCCACGTACTTACACATTGAGGACAATGTGTTGTTTAAGTGTGGGGGAGGGGAAGTGTAATAAAAAAAAGAGAAAAAAAAGAAAAAAAAAGAAAAAAAAGAACAAAAGAAGACGAATAAGAGATCTATACCCTTAAGTGTTCTTAAAAAGAATGAAACAACAAAGTGTGGGGGTGTAGTTTTCTTTGTTTTCTGCAAAAAAAAAAAAAAGATTGAGTGTTCTAAATAAGTTTGGGGGAGTAACCTGGTGAATTGAAATGAAGTTGTGTTATAGGGTTGAGCTCTACATAGTCTTGAATGATTTATGTGTTTGTGGGTGATTTGAGCCAAATTATTATCCTTTATAATACCTTCACCCAAGCCAAACGTTACAAGCTTAATAAAGTCCTACTTGATCCTTCGTGTTGTGTTGGTCTACATTAGTGGAGAGTGACTTGAAAAGCAGGCCTATGGAGTTCGTTTATACACACATCTTTACTATTAAATATGATTCATTTTTATGCATAAACTCATCCGGGTTACAAGTGATTAGGTGAGAATGGCTATACACACACACACTTGAGGAATTGAAGTGAAGCGAAACTAATCTTTCGGATAAAATTCTTGATCAAGTGCATTATTTTGAAGTTTTCCTTGGGTTATAATTAAGTACAATCTTTGAGGCCTATTTGCAAGATGAAGCATTTGTGTGTTGTAATTTTTTGTTGATTCTGTTTCGGTTTAGTTTTATTTTATATTGTCGTAGTTGCTCGAGGACTAGCAAAGTCTAAGTGTGGGGGAATTTGATAGGTGTCTATTTATGTATTACTTTTATATCAATTCGTCCATGTTTCTTTGCTATATCCTTGGTATTTTTATGTTTTTGTGTGGTTTTGATGTTTGTAGGAGTTTTGGAGCAACTTGCACAAAAAATGAAGTAAAACCCTTCATTTTCACCTCTGCTAGTCAGTGATCTTCTCGGATTTAATTGTATTGATGTACAATGAACCCGACGACATATTATATACCGTTGGAAAGCTCTCGAAGTCTATTTTCTGGAGAAATTTACGGTTTATAAATCCATTCAGTGTATCAAAAGTTGTAACAAAACAGTGTGAGAAGTATAGAAATGTAATTCCACAAATCACTGTAGCATGTATAATACAGGACACTGTAGCAGGTTACTGTAGCATAGTATTTAAACACATTTTAGGGTTTTATTTTGATAACTTGAAGAGGGGAGAACATGGTGGAGGCTGCAGCTCTGGAATTCTTTCATCTCATGGAGTTCTTGAAGGAGAAAGGAAGCTTGGAAAGAGGAAGAACTACAATCCAAAGAGAATTACATCAAATTTGCTAAGTTTTTCCCTTCCCTTTCATTTTCTGGAATGTCTCCATGTTCTATTGTATTTACCACGTTCTTAAACATGTGTAACTGAATCTGAATTGGTTGAGGGTGATTTCAAAGCCCCTGATATGGTTTTGTAAGTTGATTGTGTAAGGAATTGTTATCCAATTCTCTAATTGAAGTTGCTTGTATTCTTCCATATTTAATGCTTATGATTGCTTGCTGATTGTATTTGAGTGGCCACCTGAATATAATCTGGATGTGATTTATTGCTAGACTAGAAATCTTGATCCGTAATTGTCTTGAATTTCTAATCCTTAGTAGCAAAATTGTGATCAGAGATTGCAATTGGAGAATACAACCTGAGTTAAATAATCCGAGCTTGTGTGTTTATTGCTTAGATCAACCTATCTTTCTTATCGTAATGCATCCAGTGAATTAAATTTAGAGAGCTTGTTCTAGGTTGTTTAATGGATAGAGATTGAATAAAGAGCCTGTTTTATTTAACAACAAAGTAAGGAAAGATTGGGATAACAGAGCTTATTGTTATCTACGGTTGATAATTTCAATGGTGTTATTGGATGATAATTCTACAATTAATTCGCAAATCCATATCTTGTGGTGGAGAATGATCCCTTAACCAGATTTCTATCATTGATTAATTCCCATTTCAATTAAGTTTGCATTGTGTTATTCATTAATTACCGTAGTATTCAGTTTTTTATCTAGTTAATCAACCAACAAAACCCCCCATTTAGTTAATTGTTGCTGGAAATAACAAAATTCAATTAGAATCAATCCTCGTGAGAACGATATCTTACTTATCACTTTATTACTTGTGCGACTAGTATACTTGCTAATTTCGAATGCATCAGTGGGTGGTGCAAAAAATGAAATCGAAAATTTTGCACAATCAGGTCGTGCAAAAAATTGAAATCGAAAATTTCAAGCAAAACCACTAAGTGTTGCACGACTGGTATTCACAACTACTATAATGGTATCTATAATGGTATTCTTTGAAAAAAAAAATACTTGCAAAGATGGTGATCAAAGGATCCACCTGAACTTAAATTAGATGCTTGTTGTAGAAGATGAAAAAGCATATTAGTGGAATACTGCGTTACCAGCGAAAATATTGTGTCATAAGTGAAAAAACATCTCTATATTTTAGGCTTAAAATATTGTGTTTGGATCACAAAGAACAATAACTTAAATGAATCAATCATAGCCTTAAACACTACAAGTGCAACATGTCACTCAATAATGCTACACTTACAGAGTCTGAATATAAAGTTGATATGGCATTACTCATTCAATGTCACATTACTTATCATCATTTATTCTATTGATAACTCATACTAATCTTTCTATTCACTTGACATGCTATCTCAACTTTATATACAAACTTTATAAGTGCAGTAAATAATGTAGGGATGGGATCTAGGTCCAATTTTTACGATAATGCTACACTTAAAGAAGTTTACAATACAAAATTTGTTTATAAAATTGATGTGGCATCATTTAAATGAAAGAATTAATATAAAAAGCCAATGTAATAAATACTAATAGATCATACGATATTAAATGAGTGATAAATGAGTGATGTCATATCAACTTTATATATAGATTTTGTAATTGTAGTATTATTTCAATTTTTAATATGCTTTTAATTAATCATGTAACTTTTGTTATCGATTTGAAGATATATATATAGTAATTATTTTTATGCTTATGATAGTGATGAGAATCTAACTCATTATAATCAGTGACACTTATTCTACTTAACGTCACAGAATCTATGTAAATAATGTATTTTTATGAGATAATGTCATGAACCACCCCTAACCCTGGGTTTAATATCACGTGGATTCTATGTTTATAAATTTTTATTACTACCTAGCCTTATATTTTCGAAAATCATCATGGACCACCCTTTCGTTAATTTGACAATTAATTGAAGTCATTTTTCTATCCATTTTGTATGTAATTACTAAAATATCCTTACTTTTCCATCCATTCTAACATCAATTACCAAAATACCCTTAATATTACATGATTCATAATGATTTCTGAAAAGATGGGAGCAGACAGTAATAAAATTTATAAAACAATGAATTCACGTGATATTAAAACCTAATGTTAGGGATGGTCTGTGACATTATCTCGAAAGATTTTTTGTTTTGAAATTATATTTTATATTATTATTAAAAAGTATAATAAAATAATCATTGTAATCCTTCAATTTCAGCGATCCATGATGATATTTGAAAAAATAAAAGTAAATAATAATAAAACTTGTAAACAGTGAATCCCATAATATTAAGCCTAAGGTTAGGGATATTTGACCATTGCTTTATTAGTCATCCCGCACAGATTAACGAGGGAAGATCGAAGATCGGTAGTTACACTTATACATCATCCCAGGAAAAAGTTAAAATAGTGAAAACGAAACATCAACTAACACTCTCTTCCACAAAATCTTTTAGATTCTTGTCTGATGACCCACCTTCCTTTGCGGCTTCTCTTGCCGACTCCTTCCATTTCTTTGCATTTCTTCTCACTTCTTTCCCTTTCTGATCTTCACCTCCCATTGCCAACTCCAAGCATCTCTTGAACTCATTCCCTTCAACTATCCCTTCTTTGTTGAATTCCACTCTCACTCCCGTCTTCCACACGTCCACAATTAGCTTTGCATTTGTGCCTTGATCCGTCCATTGTGGAAAAGCCACCATTGGGATGCCGGAACACAAGCTTTCAAAGGTTGAGTTCCATCCACAATGTGTCACAAAACATCCCACTGAAGGGTGGGCTAGAACCTCTACTTGTGAACACCATGGTACAATCTTCCCTTGTTGTTCGAGCTTCTCTATGCAACTCAATTGATCTTCATCTGTCGAATTCTCACCCTGATCTCCACCTTCTTTTGCTCTTATGACCCATAAGAATGGGCACCCAGTGTCTAACAAACCCTTTGCAAGCTCCTCCATTTGTGGCTTTGAAAGCACGGACAGGCTTCCAAATGAAACGTACACAATCGATGATTGACACTTTGAGTTGAGCCATTCGATGTAGTCGTTAGAACCCTTGAAGAGATCACCTCCAAAGGAAGTGTCAGATGGATCCTTCCTATCCAGAAAGGCAGATGGAATCAAGGGTCCAATTCCAACCAAATTGTACTTATCGATAGCTTTTAAGGCCTCAAATTCCAATGCATCAAACGTGTTAACCAGTACTTTTGGCCTGGTTTCTTTATCAAGAACTTCAAATTGGTCTTTGAATAATGGGAGTAGTGCAGAAGTATATTGACTTGATTTTGAAGGGACTAGAAAAGAAGGAAGGTCACAGCTAGCCAGCTTCGGCAATCTTGGTAATGTCATAAAAGAAGGGTCATTGATGTTGTTTCTGATGATCTCTCCATAACCCCTGAAGAAATAGTAATAGATATCAAAGATTGTTGCCGTTTGATTCCAAAGAAGCGTGCATGGAATCCGCAAAGCTTTGGCCACTTTTGCCACCCAAGGAATGACAATAGAATAAACAATACAAGTATACTCATTGCCTTCTTTACCACTTGAAACAATTAATTCAGTTAAAGTCTCGGAGCCAACACGCCGAAGCTCAGCCATGTAGTGGTTGTAATCATCACCAGCTTTAAAGCCATCCTCGTAGCCATCAGAGAAGGCAGCAAAGGACAAGCCTTGAGGAGTGAAAGTTTTATTCATGCGGCGAATGGCGTGGTCACTGGTGGCTAGTGTCACACGCACTCCAATACCCACAAGTCGCTTTGCCAATTGAAGGATAGGGTTGATGTTGATGAGCTCATGCATGACATGCATGAGTTCTAGAATTCTGCTGAGCTCATGCATGACATGCATGGCTTTCAGAATCCCTCCCATGTGAATGCATTAAGAGTCAAATTAGTTAGGCACCTCCAATTTTGAAAATCAAAGGAAGTAGCCAAATTTGATTTGAATTTGTATGCAGAATTTTCCCTATAAATATAGGACGAAATCTGCCTTGTTTAAGCATCACAGAGATTCCAGAGAGAGTCCAGAGTCTAAACCAGAGAGTTTAGGATTGAGAGAGAGAGCCAGGAGAGCTCCAGAAATTTTAGGGGAGTTTTTGTATAATTCTTGTACATTAATTTTCTCTGTTAATACAAGTAATTTTTCTCCCAAATTCTGTTTTGAGTTCTTATTACATCCCAACAAGTGGTATCAGAGCCTCGTTGAGCTCTTGGAACGTCAGAACAGAAAGAAAAAATTCAGAGAAAATTTGTCCCCTGTTTCTGGAAAATTTCGATTTTTCGAAAAGTCATCGAATTTCGAATTTGAAGTGTCCAGTGTGTTCGTGACGTCGTCCTGATCATTCTGCAATTTTTCGGTGACCAATCCGACGTCCAGAGACGCCGCACGCGCTGCACGCGCCTCCGACCTGGTCTGCGAGTGGGCGTCACTCGCCCCACGCGCTGCACGCGCCATTCCAAGGAAGAAGACGACCACGTCAGCGCCACGTCACAGCCACGTCAGCAGCACTTTTCGCCACGTCAGCAGTCCACGTCAGCAGGTCGCCACGTCAGCGTTGCCACGTCAGCGTGCCACGTCACCTACCACGCGTCGCCACGTCAGATCCACGTCAGCATAGTGGACCCCACTTGCCACGTCAGCAGAACGTTGGAAAATTACATTTTGGCCCCTGTATTTTCGGGTAATTACATTTTGACCCCTGAATTTCTGAAATTTAATTTCAGTCCTTAGAAAATATCAGTTTGGCCCCTGTAATTCTGATCAATACATTGTGCCCCTTTTAGTTTCTGAAATTTCCGTTTAGCCCTTAAGAAATTTCAGTTTAGTCCTTAAAGTTTCCAAGCTTAGTATTTATTTTATAAAAAGAATTTTTGAGCCCCGGAAGAGGCTATTCCACCTAATTTGACCGTTCCGGACGTAACGGTGGGCTCAGATTTTTGAAATTCCATCTCTATTTTAGTAAATTAATTATTCTAAAATGGAAGAATCATCTGGAGCCATGATAAAATTGACTGCTACAAATTACACACTATGGAGGCCCAGAATGGAGGATCTCCTTAGTTGTAAGGATCTATATGACCCTATAGAATTTGAAGGGCAGAGACCTGAGACAGGAAAAAGAGGCAGAGTGGAAGAAAATTAACAGAAAATGCATCGGTCAGATCAGA
>SNVD02001539.1:0-14927 GCA_013180625.2 Boswellia sacra
TTTTTGACAAACCATATGACTACCCCATGTCATACGCACACGTGGAGACGAGTGTGGAGATTTTGTCAACCTTCGCCGAAAGTATATCTCTACTTTTCATGCTTCACATGGGAGACAAGTGTGGCGGTTTTGTCAAACCCCACCGAAAGTATATTTCCATTTTTCATGCTTCACGTGGGAGACAAGTGTGAAGATTTTGTCAATCCCCGCCGAAAGCATATCTCATTTTTTCAAATCTTGGGGCGATAAATCTACATCAAGCAACTCCCACCGAAATTATGTCTCCATGTGTCAAATTTGAAAGTTTTACGTGTGTATATATCCATGCTGCATATTTTGAAATGTCATTTTATAACCTGTCTTGCATTTGAATTGTATAATACCTAACGTACATCATTATCTTACGCAAGTTTAGAGCACTTTTAGAAATGGAGAAAGCACCAATTCGGCGATTTCAAAATATATGCGTATTTTGTGGATCGCAATTTGGTAAAGATGGAGAGTTTACAACAGCAGCTCTTGATCTTGGTAGGACATTAGCTGCGAGGGTATTCATTTGATTTATGGAGGGGGTAGTCTTGGGTTAATGGGGTGTGTGTCGACAGCTGCATCCCTAGGAGGGAGCAAAGTTCTCGGCATTATCCCTAAACCATTAGCTGTACGAGATATCGTAGGCAATACAATCGGGAAGAGTTACAAGTCTCTAGCATGCATGAGCGTATTGCACATATGGTTGTTAAGTCCGATGCATTTATAGCTTTACCTGGTGGTTATGGCACATTAGAGGAGATATTTCAAATCACCTCTTGGGCACAGTTAAACATCCATCGGAAACCCATTGGTTTGTTAAATGTCAATAATTTTTTTGATGGTTTGTTGTCTTTTCTTGATCAAGCTGTAGAAAAAAATTTCATCTCACCGTCGGCGAGGCAAATCCTGGTTACAGCTTCAACTGCAGGGGAGTTAATTGACAAATTACAAGAATTCATCTATTCGCCTGATTCAACAATGGCTCGGATAGATTGGTTTGGAGAAGGCAATAAAGAGGCGTAAACTAGATTTAACGCTCCATCTGTAATCTCTATCTGCTGGTTTGCTTTGTTTTTGTTTGCTTTCTTTTTATTGTGTTTATTTGAGAGTTTTCATGTTATTTCTTTTGAGCTTTTTCAGGTTATTTCTTTCTCCCCAGGTAATATTTTCTAATCATGGCTTTTAGAGTGGTGGCTTAAAAAGTTTAATTCCTCTTGAAATGCATTCTGGATCTCTTCAATCCATAATGGCTGAATAAGGAGGCTAACTTCTAAACTTTTTAGACCCATTCTAACTGACTTGTTTTTGTTTGCTGGCTTGTTGGACTTTGTTATTTTATGAGTAAGTTTGTTTTGTGTAATTTAGAGTTGTTGTGTGTTTTTGTCTTTATCAGTTTCGATTCGAAAAAAAAAAAAAACATTGTGGAAAAACCTAAGAATGGCAGAATATGGGGTTTCCTTAACTCTTGAAACGCATTCTCTCTAAATAAATCTGTAGTTTGTTTATTTATGTTGTTTGAAGTGTTTTGTTTCTTGTTTTGTTCTTTCATAATAAAGGTATATAGGCTGGAAACCTTAAGTCTGCGGGCTACTGGTCCTAAGGATTGTTGAAATATACAATCTTGACTCCGGTGTAACAACGCCACGTACCTCTTTTCTTGCATTTTGTGGGTCGATGATAAGTCATAATGATTGAATTAAGAATAACTCTTGGAAAATGATAAATGATGCATGGATCTGTGTGCTTGAAATGTTTATTGGTTTTCGCTTTGCTTTTGATTCCTTGCGCAACATTGAGCAACTGAGCTATTATCACTGAGTTATTTGTTCACTTAGAGAAAGTTTATGTAATTTAAATGTTTCTTCAGATTTCAATGAATTCTAGAACTTGTTTGATGGTCACTCGAGGCGAAATCCTAGATTGTGCAACATTGGGGAAATGATTTAGGCCATCTTTGGACCATTTGAGCCTTAATAGCCAACCTTGACTGAAATTGATCCCTAGTTACCCCTTTGAGCCTTTGTAAGCCTTTTTCTTTGTTAACTCACTAAAAGATTTCCTAACCTCAAATGAATTTGTTCCAAACAGTTTATCCCTTACCTATGAGCATGTAGATCATTCACAATTAAATTTTGAGCTATGTTCTGGTTTTGGGAAGTTAGAGGAGGTTGGGATGTGTCATGAGCAATGCAAGTGAGTTCTATTATGTTTGTAAAAAAAAAAAAAAAAAAAAAAGAAAAAAAAGCTAATCTGTACTTATCGTCCACGTACTTACACATTGAGGACAATGTGTTGTTTAAGTGTGGGGGAGGGGAAGTGTAATAATAAAAAAAAAAAAGACAAAAAGAAAAAAAAAGAGAACAAAAGAAGAAGAATAAGAGATCTATACCCTTAAGTATTCTTAAAAAGAATGAAACAACAAAGTGTGGGGGTGTAGTTTTCTTTTGTTTTCTGCAAAAAAAAAAAAAAAGATTGAGTGTTCTAAATAAGTTTGGGGGAGTAACCTGGTGAATTGAAATGAAGTTGTGTTATAGGGTTGAGCTCTACATAGTCTTGAATGATTTATGTGTTTGTGGGTGATTTGAGCCAAATTATTATCCTTTATCATACCTTCACCCAAGCCAAACGTTACAAGCTTAATAAAGCCTACTTGATCCTTGGTGTTGTGCAGTCTACATTAGTGGAGAGTGACTTGAAAAGCAGGCCTATGGAGTTCATTTATACACACATCTTCAATATTAAATATGATTCATTTTTATGCATAAACTCATCCGGGTTACAAGTGATTAGGTGAGAATGGCTCTACACACACACACTTGAGGAATTGAAGTGAAGCGAAACTAATCTTTCGAGATAAAATTCTTGATCAAGTACATTATTTTGAAGTTTTCCTTGGGTTATAATTAAGTACAATCTTTGAGGCCTATTTGCAAGATGAAGCATTTGTGTGTTTTAATTTTTTGTTGATTCTGTTTCGGTTTAGTTTTATTTCATATTGTCGTAGTTGCTCGAGGACTAGCAAAGTCTAAGTGTGGGGGAATTTGATAAGTGTCTATTTATATATCATTTTCATATCAATTCGTCCATTTTTCTTTGCTATATTCCTTGGTATTTTTATGTTTTTGTGTGGTTTTGATGTTTGTAGGAGTTTTGGAGCAACTTGCACAAAAATGGAGTAAAAACCCTTCATTTTCACCTCTGCTAGTCAACCATCTTCTCGGATTTAATTGTATTGATATACAATGAACCCGATGACATATCATATACCGTTGAAAAGCTCTCGAAGTCTACTTTTTGGAGAAATTTACGGTTTATGAATCCATTCAGTGTACCGAAAGTTGTAATCAAAACAGTGTGAGAAGTGTAGAAATGTAATTCCACACATCACTGTAGCATGTATAATACGGGACACTGTAGCACGTTACTGTAGCAGAGTATTTAAACACATTTTAGGGTTTTATTTTCATAACTTGAAGAGGGAGAACGTGGTGGAGGCTGCAGCTCTGGAATTCTTTCATCTCTTGGAGTTCTTGAAGGAGAAAGGAAGCTTGGAAAGAGGAAGAACTACAATCCAAAGAGAATTACATCAAATTTGCTAAGTTTTTCCCTTCCCTTTCATTTTCTGGAATGTCTCCATGTTGTATTGTATTTACCACGTTCTTAAACATGTGTAACTGAATCTGAATTGGTTGAGGGTGATTTCAAAGCCCTTGATATGGTTTTTGTAAGTTGATTGTGCAAGAAGTTGTTATCCAATTCTCTAATTGAAGTTGCTTGTATTTTCCCATATCTAATGCTTATGATTGCTTGCTGATTGTATTTCGAATGGCCAACTGAATATAATCTGGTTGTTGTCTATTGCTAGACTAGAAATCTTGATCCGTAATTGTCTTGAATTTCTAATCCTTAGTAGCAAAATTGTGATCAGAGATTGCAATTGGAGAATACAACCTAAGTTAAATAATCCGAGCTTGTGTGTTTATTGCTTAGATCAACCTATCTTTCTTATCGTAATGGATCCATTGAATTAAACTTAGAAAGCTTGTTCTAGGTTGTTTAATGGATAGAGATTAAATAAAGAGCCTGTTTTGTTTAACAACAAAGTAAGGAAAGATTGGGATAACAGAGCTTGTTGTTATCTACGGTTGATAATTTCAATGGTGTAATTGGATGACAATTCTACAATTAATTCGCAAATCCATATCTTGTGGTAGAGAAGGATCCCTTAACCAGGTTTCTCTCATTGATTTTTCACTCAAATTAACTTTCTGTTTTGTTATTCTTTACTTGCATTAATATTTCATCTAGTTAATCAATCAACAAAACCCCCCTCATTTAGTTTATTGTTGCTTTCGAATAACAAATTCAATTAGAATTAATCCTCGTGGGAACGATATCTTACTCATCACTTTATTACTTATGCGACTAGTATACTTGCTAGTTTCGAACGCATCAATGGTAGTTCAAAGAAAATACTTTTCTTCTTCCAGATGTTTGCATGATTTTGGGGATTATTCATTCTCCGTTGAAGATCTTCTATCTTATATTCAGTTAGTGTATCTTGTACTTGTTGTTTTATATCAAAACCAGATAACCGAGATGGAGCAGGTCCCATATCAGCTCTCCCATTGAAGGAAATCCTATCCTTTTGAAATCTATGAGTAGTAGGTAAATATCGCTGATGACCCATATAACAAAATTTCCTACTATGAGACAACCATTTGGAAACCGTATTTCCTAAACAACAAGGACATGCTTTCTCCCCTTTTGTACTCTAACCCGATAGATTCGCATATGCCGGAAAGTCATTGATAGTCCACAACAATGCTGCATGCAGCTTGAACATTTGTTGACACGATGCATCATAGGTTAGTACACCTTCACTCCATAATTCTTTCAATTCCTCAATCAATGGTTGCATATAGACATCTATTTTATTCCCAGGACCTTTGGGACCATCAGTGAGTACAGACAATATGAAAAAACTTTCTTTCATATATAGCCAAGGAGGCAAGTTGTACGACATTAACACAACATGTACTATGGGCTATAGACATAGTCCTAAAAGGATTAAATCCATCAGCTGTCAAGCCAAGTCTCACGTTACGACAATCAGCAGCAAAATCTAGATTTCTTTCATCGAAAGTTCTCCAACAAAGACTATCAATCGGATGCCTAAGACCACCGTCTTTAATGCGATCTTCTGTATGCCATCGCATAAGAGAAACAATTTTTGAAGACATGAATAATCTTTTTAACCTAGAACTTAATGGAAAGTACCTAACTTGCTTTGCAGCTACTTCCCATGCGAATTTGATGCATCAAAGTTTTTATAGCGAGACATTTGACATATGCAACATCTATCCAAATTTGCAAACTCGCCTCTAAACAACATACAATTGTTAGGACAAACATCCCAAGTCTTGTACGTAAACCTCAAGTCAGTAGTTATCTTTTGTGCTTCATAATATGAAGAAGGAATTTTGACTTGGTCAGGAAAGGCCTTCTTCAAAAGTTTTAGTATCTTTGTCACTGATTTGTCGGTCCATCCGTGCAACATCTTAAGTTGCAAAAGTTGAACAGTAAATGAAAGGGAGGTAAAATTTTCACAATCCAGATACAACGGATACTCTGCCTGCTCAAGTAGCTTTAAATACGTTTTAGTTTCACTATCTAATGGACAACTACTACGTTCACCAAAGGCATTATTCGGAATCCCCATGGCCTTATGTATCTAATGGACAACTACTACATACACTCTTCGTTGTCATCTTTCGATGAAAATGAAAAAAGATACGTCATATAATAATTCTTGAATGGGGTCTAAGCCTATATGCATGAATAACAATTGAATATAACAATGTTAATAAACTTTTCAACGAACATAGGAAAACATAATATTTATAACAAAGTATAGAAGCGGGATCCGTACTTTATGTGAAACTGCCGTTTGGCTTTATTTGGTTTTAGTAGGCTTGTGTCTTTTTCAAAGGTTTAATGGGTGGACCATTTTTTTAATTTAGTTCTAGAAGGTTAGTGTCTTTCTATAAGGTGTAATGTGCTATTGCCTTTTTTCTGTTTGTTTGTTTTAGTGGGATGGGTTGGGTTGGTTTATAAGTGAAGGGGCTAGGTTAGTTTAATTAACTGTTGCTTTAATGGGCTGTTTCTATTTTTTTTTTTTTTGGAATTAGTTGGGCCTAAATTCTCTTTTTGGGTATAGTGGGCTACCCAGTTTGCTTATGTTAGTGGGATGGGTTGGTTTAGTTTATAAGTGAATGGGCTAGGTTAGTTTACTTATTTGTTGGTTTAATGGGCTGTTTCTATTTTTTTTGGAATTAGTTGGGCCTAAATGCTTTTATTGGATTTAGTAGGCTACCCACTTTGCTTATGTCAGTGGGATGGGTTGGTTTAGTTTATAAGTGAATGAGCTAAGTTAGTTTAGTTATTTGTTGGTTTAATGGGCATTATTAGGCCATCAATGGTAGTGGGTTTAATGGGCTGTCGGCCTTTTTTGGAATTAGTTGGGCCGTCATGCCTTATTCTTTGGTTTAGTGTGCTACCCACTTTGCTTATGTTAGTAGGATGGGTTGGTTTAGTTTATAAGTGAATGGGCTAAGTTAGTTTAATTAATTGTTGGTTTAATGAGCTGTTTCTAAGTTTTTTGGAATTAGTTGGGCCTAAATGCTTTTATTGGGTTTAGTGGGCTACCCACTTTGCTTATGTTAGTGGGATGGGTTGGTTTAGTTTATAAGTGAATGGGCTAGGTTAGTTTAATTAATTGTTGGTTTAATGGCTTGTTTCTATTTTTTTTTTTTTGGAATTAGTTAGGCCATCATGCCTTATTTTTGGGTTTAATAGGCTGCCCACTTTGCTTATGTTAGTGGGATGGGCCCTCTTTGTTCATTTGGTGGGCTGGTGTATAATTCTTTTATTTGTGTAGTGGGCTGCCCTCTAAACAAATGTTGTGGCAATTTTTTGGGCTTCTAATGATGCATCAATAAGCTGATTTACATTAATCTGCATGTCATGTTATTGCTAAATTCTAGTACATCAAATATGGCACATTGATCATTTCAAAGTCAATTATGCAAATTAGATTATTCCAATTTGTTTCAAGGCATTGCCTCACCCAAACACAGAAGCAGGAACTAAATTCTTATGATTTAATTTTCTTCGCATTAGCAAATAACAATAGTATTAGCATAGGACAGAGAATGTGCAATCAATATGTAGCAGTGAAAGAGTATCTATTTGGTATAATTATTCACACTTGATAATCAGTCACCAAACCTCTGTTGGCAGGTTGATCCAGCAATTTGAATTTGACAACCTAGAGAAAGAATTAAAGAAAAAGAACATAAATGGGCAGCCAATCTTCCATAACAACATAAATTTCAAATAAAGTGACTTTCAAACCACATTTTTCAAACTGCATATTATTCAAAATCTTAATTATGAAACTTAACTTTATACCAAAATTACTAATTGTAGTTACAATTTTATAATCAGTCAATGCAATGTCAGAAATTTTTTAAGGATAAAAAAGAAAAACAAGAGACGAAATTGAAATAATAATAATAATAAAAAGAGGGTGGGCAGTCAAGGAAAAAGAATCAAGGAAAGTATGTCACAGCACTACTATACGAGATATACTACTGTACAATGCTAAATATAGATAGTGTTAGAACTTTGTGCCTCACTTTCTCTAGTTTTAAGCTTAAAATTTTCTATTAGTAGAATCTTATGGATCCTGAAGACTCCCAATACAGCAACACTGTGTAAGATTTTGATCCAACAGACCATGTTTAACCATTACTGCAGAAAGAAACCCTATAGAAGTGCCTACCTCCAGCTAGGTCATCAATGCTAATAAGTGGGTTTAAGGCCTATTCGCCCTTGTGGTCCTTTGTCTGTTATAATTAACATTTTAATACTATTTGGGATACATATCAGATCTTGTAGAAAAAAAAAGGGAAAATACGGGTCTAAGGTTTTTCATTTTCCTTAATTTAAGATCTGAAAATTATATAGGAAGGTTGTACATAAAGGTTGAGCTATCTCTTTGTAGATTGAATATATTGTTGACAATATAAAATATATATATGAAACACAACATATATAAATGTTTATGAATTATACAAACACAACAACAACATATTCCATTTCTACTATCCCTTCATTATCATAAGCTAGCTAAATCATAAATCTACGACATATAGATCATAAATCTATGATATAGATCATAAATCAAGCAATCTCAGCAAGTTGCCGAATATAAACACAACTTATATCACAGGTTCGGATCAACCAAAAACCAAATTATAAACACATCACATCAACATATATAAAAAAAATGAAAACATGTGAGTGTTGTTCGTCTCTGCTTTACGGTGAGGGTGGCTGTGAGTGAATTTGCACCCACGGCCGTGTGACGAAACAAGGAGGCGTGAGGGGAGAGAATAAACAGATCTTGCGGGTCGGTGGCTGTGAATGAATCAGTGATTGTTAGATTTAGGTTTTAAGAAATTATTTGACAAGAGAAAATCACCAACAACAATACATGTTAGTCCTCGGTAGGAAAACTCCACAGATAAATTTTAAAATAATCTCATCCATACAGCTAAAGTAATCAAATCCATAATAATCACAAAAGGGAAGAGTTTAAATGATGAAGAAATAGCAGATAAACACTTCAACCAAATGAAATATTAGAATTTCTCCAAGTGCATGAACAAAGTTCTTATAATATTAACCAAGGATAACTTATATATTTTACTCTTTCATATTTTGGATAAAGAGAAGTTTCTATAAAATTTAAATCTATTGATGCGTTCGAAACTAGCAAGTATACTAGTCGCACAAGTAATAAAGTGATGAGTAAGATATCGTTCCCACGAGGATTGATTCTAATTGAATTTGTTATTTTCCAGCAATAATAAACTAAATAAGGGGGGTTTTATTGAATGATTAACTAAATGAACTAAGAATACAAATGAAGAATAACAAAACAGAAAGTTAATTTGAGTGAAAAATCAATGAGAGAAACCTGGTTAAGGGATCCTTCTCTGCCACAAGATATGGATTTGTGAATTAATCATAGAATTGTCATCTAATTACACTATTGAAATTATCAACCGTAGATAATAACAAGCTCTATTATCCCAATCTTTCCTTACTTTGGTATTAAATAAAACAAGCTCTTTATTTAATCTCTATCCATTAAACAACCTAGAACAAGCTCTCTAAGTTTAATTTAATGGATGCATTACGATGAGAAAGATAGGTTGATCTAAGCAATAAACACACAAGCTCGGATTATTTAACTTAGGTTATATTCTCCAATTGCAATCTCTGATCACAATTTTGCTACTAATGATTAGAAATTCAAGACAATTACGGATCAAGATCTCTAGTCTAGCAATAGACAACAACCAGATTATATTCAGTTGGCCATTCCAAATACAATCAGCAAGCAATCATAAGCATTAGATATGGGAAAATACAAGCAACTTCAATTAGAGAATTGGATAACAACTTCTTACACAATCAACTCACAAAAACCATATCAAGGGCTTTGAAATCACCCTCAACCAATTCAGATTCAGTTACACATGTTTAAAACGTGGTAAATACAATACAACATGGAGACATTCCAGAAAATGAAAGGGAAGGGAAAAACTTAGCAATTTTGATGTAAATCTCTTTGAATTGTAGTTCTTCCTCTTTCCAAGCTTTCTTTCTCCTTCAAGAACTCCAAGAAATGAAAGAAATCCAGAGTTGCAGCCTCTACACGTTCTCCCCTCTTCAAGTTATCAAAATAAAACCCTAAAATGTGTTTAAATACTCTGCTACAGTAACCTGCTACAGTGTCCCGTATTATACATGCTACAGTGATTTGTGGAATTACATTTCTATACTCTCACACTGTTTTGATTACAACTTTTGGTACACTGAATGGATTTATAAACCGTAAATTTCTCCAGAAAATAGACTTCGAGAGCTTTCCAACGGTATATAATATGTCATCGGGTTCATTGTATATCAATACAATTAAATCCGAGAAGATGGTTGACTAGCAGAGGTGAAAATGAAGGGTTTTACTCCATTTTTGTGCAAGTTGCTCCAAAACTCCTACAAACATCAAAACCACACAAAAACATAAAAATACCAAGGAATATAGCAAAGAAACATGGACGAATTGATATGAAAATGATACATAAATAGACACTGATCAAATTCCCCCACACTTAGACTTTGCTAGTCCTCGAGCAACTACGACAATATGAAATAAAACTAAACCGAAACAGAATCAACAAAAAATTAAAACACACCAAATGCTTCATCTTGCAAATAGGCCTCAAAGATTGTACTTAATTATAACCCAAGGAAAACTTCAAAATAATGCACTTGATCAAGAATTTTATCTTAAAGATTAGTTTCGCTTCATTTCAATTCCTCAAGTGTGTGTGTGTAGAGCCATTCTCACCTAATCACTTGTAACCCGGATGAGTTTATGCATAAAAATGAATCATATTTAATATTGAAGATGTGTGTATAAATGAACTCCATAGGCCTGCTTTTCAAGTCACTCTCCACTAATGTAGACCAGCACAACATGAAGGATCAAGTAGGACTTTATTAAGCTTGTAACGTTTGGCTTGGGTGAAGGTATAATAAAGGATAATAATTAGGTTTAAATCACCCACAAACACATAAAATCATTCAAGATTATATAGAGCTTAACCCCATGACATAAAAAATTCATTCTTATTCACCAAATGACTCCCCCAAACTTATTCAGAACACTCGAACTCTCTTTTTATTAATTTTTTTATAACACAAAAGAAACTACACCCCCACACTTTGTTGTTTTATTCTTTTTAAGAACACTCAAGGTATAAATATCTTTTTCTTCTCTTTCTCTTCTTCTTTTTTTTTCTTTTTTTTTCATTTTTTTTTACTACACTTCCCCTCCCCCACACTTAAACAACACATTGTCCTCAATGTGTAAGTATGGGGACAAGAAGTACAGATTGATTTTTTTTTCTTTTTTTTCTTTTTTTTTTCTTGAAACAAATACAATAGAACTCACTTGAATTGCTCATGACACATCCCAAACTCCTCTAACATCCGAAAACCAGAACATAGCTCAAAATTTAATCGTGAATGATCTACATGCTCATAGGTAAGGGATAAACTGTTTGGAACAAATTCATTTGAGGTTAGGAAATCTTTTAGTGAGTTAACAAAGAAAAAGGCTTACAGAGGCTCAAAGGGGTAACTAGGGATCAATTTCAGTCAAGGTTGGCTATTAAGGCTCAAACGGTCCAAAGATGGCCTAAATCATTTCCCCAATGTTGCACAGTCTAGGATTTCGCCTCGAGTGACCATCAAACAAGTTCTAGAATTCATCGAAATCTGAAGAAACACTTAAATTACATAAACTTTCTCTAAGTAAACAAATAAATCAGTGATAATAGCTCAGTGCTCAATGTTGCGCAAGGAATCAAAAGCAAAGCGAAAACCAATAAACATTTCAAGCACACAGATCCATGCATCATTTATCATTTGCCAAGAGTTATTCTTAATTCAATCATTATCTTATCATCGACCCACAAAATGCAAGAAAAGAGGTACGTGGCGTTGTTACACCTGAGTCAAGATTGTATATTTCAACAATCCTTAGGACCAGTAGCCCGCAGACTTAAGGTTTCCAGCCTCTATACCTTTATTATGAAAGAACAAAACAAGAAACAAGACACTTCAAACATATGAAATAAACAAACTACAGATTTATTTAGAGAGAATGCATTTCAACGATTAAAGAAACCCCATATTCTGTCATTCTCAAGTTTTTTCCACAATTTTTTTTTAATCGAAACTGATAAAGACTAAAACACATAATAACTCTAAATTACATAAAACTAAACTTACTCATAAAATAACAAAGTCCAACAAGTCAGCAAACAAAAAAAAAAAAATCAGTTAGAATGGGTCTAAAAAGTTTAGAAGTTAGCCTCCTTATTCAGCCATTATGGATTGAAGAGATCCACAATGCGTTTCAAGAGGACTTGAACTTTTTAAGCCACCACTCTAAAATCCAATATTAGAAAATATTACATGGGGTGAAAGAAACAACCTAAAAAAAACTCAAAATAAATGACCTGAAAAATCTCAAATAAACACACTAAAAAGAAAGCAAACAAAAACGAAGCAAAGCAATAGATAGAGATTACAGATGGAGCGTTAAATCCAGTCTACGCCTTTTATTGCCTTCTCCAAACCAATCTATCTGAGCCGTTGTTGGATCAGGTGAATAGACGAATCCTTGTAGTTTGTCAATTAACTCCCCTGCAGTTGAAGCTGTAACCAGGATTTGCCTCGCCGACGGTGAGATGAAATTTTTTTCTACAGCTTGATCAAGAAAAGACAACAAACCATCAAAAAAATTATTGACATTTAACAAATCAATGGGTTTCCGATGGATGTTTAGCTGTGCCCAAGAGGTGATTTGAAATATCTCCTCTAATGTACCATAACCACCAGGCAAAGCTATAAATGCATCAGACTTAACAACCATGTGTGCAATACGCTCATGCATGCTAGAGACCTGTAACTCTTCCCCGATTGTATTGCCTACGATATCTCGTACAGCTAATGGTTTAGGGATAATACCGAGAACTTTGCTCCCTCCTAGGGATGTAGCTGTCGACACATACCCCATTAACCCAAGACTACCCCCTCTATAAATCAAATGAATACCCCTCGCAGCTAATGTCCTACCAAGATCAAGAGCTGCTATTGTAAACTCTCCGTCTTTACCAAATTGCTATCCACAAAATACGCATATATTTTGGAATCGCCGAATTGGTATTTTCTCCATTTCTAAAAGTGCTCTAAACTTGTGTAAGACAATGATGCACGTTAGGTATTATGCGATTCAAGTGCAAGACAGGTTATAAAATGACATTTGAGAATATGCAAAATGGATATATACACACGTAAAACTCTCAAAATTGACACATGGGGACATAATTTCGGTGGGGGTTGCTCGATGCAGATTTATCGCCCCAAGATTTGAAAAAAATGAGATATGCGTTCGGCGAGGTTTGACAAAACCTACACACTTGTCTCCCACGTGAAGCATGGAAAATGGAGATACACTTTCGGCGGGGGTTGACAAAACCGCCACTCTTGTCTCCCACGTGAAGCATGAAAAGTAGAGATATACTTTCGGTGGAGGTTGACAAAACCTCCACACTTGTATCCCACGTGTACTTATGCCATAGGGTAGTTATATGGTTTGTCAAAAAGAAAACTTGAAATTAAAACAAGCGAAATCAACAAACAACAACAACACAAAAACAACATTGATAATCAGATCAAACGAAACAAGAAAAAAAAAAATTCTACAAAAACAACACACATTCAAATATACAAGTAGTTGTGATTGTGGCTCACATCTTTCTCTAGTTTTACGTCCAGTAACGGCTGAAACGCTTTCTATGAGTCGGGGATTTGCTTCCCATCCAGTTTTCTTATAAACTGGCAAACAGGGTCGTTTTTAGTCAGATTCCATAGACTATAACACTGCAATTCATCACGAAATTGTGTCCATAGATTAAGCAATTCACGCTGAATAAGTCCATAAGAATGTGACTCAAGAGTTAATAAAACATTATCCAGCGACTCATTACTCAGACCATTCTTAATAAATGAGAGTTTATCTTCTCTATTCTTGGACACAAAACCTAATGAACGACAAGTCTGGTTACAATTCCATCTAGCACATTTATAGCATATTTGTAACCTCTTCGCTCTTCGCCTCTTGGCGTAGTAGCTCTTTCCTAGACCAGGCATGTATTTTGCGAGATTAATGTCCGGCTCACCGGACAATCTCACCTTGGCTTCGATAAGCCATCGGATATCAGCAGGCACATTTAGGAGCATCAATGCCAAAAGTATAGTCATCCGTACTTTATAAATTTTAAACACAGCATTTTGAGGAAGTGAAGGAAAATATTTACGAAGGTTCGACAGAAAGATATCAGCGTCCATTGAAGAGGAGAAAAGGAGAGATATTACCGATAATGCGATTGAATTTGTTCTTCTCCCAGATATGCACGCTTCAAACCTTCAAGCAATGGCTTCAATTCTTGTTTCGGTGTTTCCTCAAGCTGTTGCACAAATGAGCACAAAGTACGAAATAATCAAATTAAACAAAAGAAACGAAAAGAAAAGAGCAGAAACGAAATTAAAGACACATAAAAGAGATAACAACATGATAGCAAACAAAAGTCAAAAACAAGAAAAAAAAAAATATAAAAACAAATAAGACAGATGGCAAAGAGAGATAAAACCTGATCAATTTGATGGCCTACGAAAGGAATCTCCTCGAGACATAAAAATCGATCATTATTACCTTATTTTATTTTATTTTCTTATTTTATTTATTTTTCAAAAACATTGGGTTGCCTCCCAATAAGCGCTTGGTTTAACGTCCTCAGCCCGACGTTGGTTCCATCATGGGAAGATCCAATCTCCGCTTTACTTCTCTAGTGGGCTTGGATCCTTTTTCCAATAAGAATTATTGCATGCATATGGCTGGGCCTTGGATATTAGCAATCGTCCACCCAATAGCTATTTTGTGATCTCTAAGTACTTGGACGAGTTTCTCTTCTTATAGCGGTGCAAGGCCTATTTCTATTATAACTTGCAAAGAATCATTCTCACCCAAGAATCCATGCTTCAAATGATCTGGAAGTGGCTTAAGCTCCAAGGTATTGGCTTTCATCACAGAAGGAAGAAGTTTCTCATTAGATAAAGGCAATTAAATGTACGAAACATCATACCTGTTTGTGGTTATAGCTATGATCTCATCTAAGCTTGCCACAGCT